>JANHFL010001953.1:192704-217705 GCA_032468155.1 Oxyrhabdium leporinum | reverse complement strand
GGGGGAGAGACAGTGCAGTGTCCATTTTGTTTGTTAAATTTATTTTCTCCACTATACAAACTCCTTCACTGTGGAATAACCAACTCCAGAAACTGGAACAGCCCTGACCTGCTAGCCTTAAAGTTGCTGTAACATGTTTTTCTAACATGTCCTGAGGCAAAGTAATTTGTAATCCCATGTTTAGAACATTGTGTTTTGCTATGGTATTGTTGCTCCTTGAAGTGGTACGATGGCATTTCTTGAATCATTATTTTCCTATAAGCCATCTACAGCAGCCTTCGTGATTGAAAGAATGCTAATAAATTAAGTAAATAAATTGTGGGCAGACTACTCAAAATAATCTTCAAATACTGTTTAATATGTATTAGATTTATTTATTTTTTTACAAAACTACTCCAAGTATACTTGATGCAACAAATACGGTGGAAGAAACTGTCCTTAATCTACGAATAAATCAACAATATCGACATAATTGAATGTTTTGTTATTTTTCTTTCCTGGCCAGTTTTTGCTTTTTCATCTACCATCCTCAAAGCCAATTTGTCTCTTTGATTTTTGCTCTGCTGTGTTAGGCTGCAGGAAAAAAATGTCAGTGAAAAGTTTTTTTCCCCTGAAATTAACCTAACACAGTAAATCCTGTTTTGTCACAATACTGCTGGTGAGGAAGGAAAAAACAGAGAAGGGTTATTATGAGCAAATAATTTTAACTTTAAAGCCAGTCTCAAATTGTTTTTGAGTGATCTGTGCACTTATTACAACTGCCTACTCTTAGTTTATATATACCGGTATATAGCTACATAACCGTAACTTCTCTAAAATAATAATTTTTAAATGATAACGGAATAAAGAATGTTTTTGTATACAAGAGGCCTCCTATTCAAATACTAGCCAAAATGAAACTAGGGAACACGAACAAGGGAGGCCTATACTTGCGACATCACAAGGCTTTCCCCAATGACCATAACAGAATACAAATCTACAGTCCAACCACTGTTTCTTCCCATCATCTGACAATCTGTGTTTTGTTTACTCCATCTGTGTGGATGGTCTAATGTTATGGGTATCCACAAAAGGAGCAAGTGACAGCACCAAGAAGTTGTAAAGAGTAAAAGCTGATGTTGTAAACCAGGGGTGTCAAACTCACGGTCCGCAGGCCAGATGTGTCACACGCTGGCCACGCCCGCCTCCGGTTTAGCGAAGGGGGAAAAAGTTGTGATAAGTCACGTTACAACGCGAGTTTGACACCCCATTGTAAACTGCTGTCTCCCAGGCGCGATGGGCGGTGTAAAAATCGAATGAATAACATCATGATAACATCCTGCAAATGACTCGAATGATGTACCATGCAGCATTTGAGTTGCAAGAATGATGCAATTATGATGTAGCCTATTCTATAGAAGAAGGATTCGAGTGTGACTTTTGTTGGCAAATAGCTTCAACCTTGCACTGGACTTCCTGGAAATGTGTCACTGGAATTTGGGCTTCTGAGTTAAACTTGTTTTGCCTGAATTTTTGCATAATAGTGAAATTTATAGCTGCTATAAAGAATTGTCACTGTGATTTCCTGCATTTCTAATTGCTGATACAGGAAAACTCCCATAAAAGGAGCCCCTCCCTTAACTGCCTTCAGTGGATAGCTAAAACTAAACAATTTAAAATTCAGCTGGCACAACTGGCACTAGGGAACCCTGAATATAATTGTTATAAAGAACTCTGAACTAAGCCTGGCCCCTCTGCTTGTAGCTGCGTGGGACAGATCACATAAACTGCTTAGGGTATGTCCAGTGTTTCTCCTGCAAAGATTTGCTCTAAAAAAAAACACTCAAGGGTCCAAACTAGACTTGGAGTTGGTGGGCCTCAGAGGATTTTCTCAGGGGCACATCCCATTTTGTAAGCAATTGGGCACAACTGGGGTTTGCCCCAACTAGTGTCTTTATAGAAAGTTATTTTTGTTTGGTGACACAAACGCTTGGTGTTTGAAGGTGCTTTTTTTGCTTAGAAAAGCAGGCTATAAATAATTTAAGAATATCAAATGCAATCAAAATAAAATAAAACAAAGATGGTTATTCTTTTTTTCTTTCCCAGATTAAGTGATGTGAAGCACAAAGGAGGGATGTGTGTTATATAAATGTGCAACTGTCGGACTTGGCAGGAAATAATGAGGATCAACTTCCTCCCTAAACGGGTAGCTCTTAGCAATTTCAGAGAGCAGCTGGACAAAGCACATTGCCACCATTTATTATATTTTCCCCCTCCTGGCAAAGATCTTGAGCCTTTAACAGCTGAGAAGGGTGGGGTAGCAGGTGTATCCAAACTCCACAGCTGAAACTTCCCAGGGATGCATCATTTCCATACCAGGAAAGCTACAGCTGCAAAATATCTACCTCCCTTGCAGCTGTTAAAGGCACAAGAAAAGGTTTCATCTCTCCATCGTTCCCCTTGCATGGCAAAAAAGGAATAATGCCAGCGAATGTTCATTGTCTAGTTTTGAAGCCATCATTTTTTTAACCAAGATTCTTTTGTTTGCTAAAAAGAAGTCCTGGATTAAGGGTTTGCTACTATTGTGTCCCACTTAACCCTCCCTCCCAAAAAAGGAGGATGGGATGGAGGCAGAGTGATATGTGGTCAATTTAAATACTTAGGCATCTTTGAAATACCAATATGAATACCAGCCTGACAGCAGATAGTAGTTCAAGGGGCTAGTCTTGAAATGTTAACCCTGATTTTCCTCCCCGAGTACCATATTAAACACGGAAACAAGCCAATAAAACAAAAGCAAACAAGGAACAAAAATCCTCATGCGCTTTCTGTTGTTTTTATAGGGAAATGTGTAAATGTTAAGATCCCTTTACCAGGAAGTGGCAAGACATGCTGAGGCAAGGAAGATTGGGCTGTGACCATCAACTTTAAGAGGCTGACTTTTATATTTAGAACTGCTGTATATGTTTATACATAAAGGCATTTATTTAGTCATTTTATGAATATTAAATGAATGAGTCTCAAAGACAAGATCTATGCTTGAAGGGCTTATTATAGTGGCATAAAATACAATGTTTAAGTTTTATTTTTTTTTTAAAAAGCCAAGTAAAATTTGTATTAGCCAAGTTCAGTAGTTAGAGGTATTTCCAGCACCAAGAGGAAGTATCTACTGGAAAAAAAAGTGATAGGCTGAAGAAACTCAAAATAACCTCACCTTGATAGTGTTTATTGTAACACGAACAGAAAAACTTAAACAGGCTTTCAATACGGATGCCAGCCTTTTGATGTATGCCAGGTCAAGAAAGCCACCAGTGGGATTTCTGAAATTTATTAGTGTTGTAGGATGGCACTGAATGCCGGGCAGAAACAACAGGGACCAAAAACTATCTCCGTGCCATGGAAATGCAAATGGTCCGTTGGATATCGGGCATCTTCCTTCTTGACCACATCACAAATGACACCATTCGATAACATTTTGGTGTGGCACCAATTACAGAGAAAATGAGAGAAGGCCAGTTCCGCTGATGTGGACATGTCCAGAGAGCAGCACCTTCCACCGTTGCCAGGACAGCCTACCAACGAGAAGTCAATGGCTGGCGACCCAGCGGGCATCCAAAACAGAAATGGCAAGACACCATCAACAAAGACATGTAAGCTGCGAGCCTACGCCCTGGAGATGCAGCTGACCGCACAAAGTGACGCTCAATGATCTGAAAAGCAGACCCTGCACCTCCGGAAATAGGCCAGGAAGAAGACGGCGACATTAGTGTTGTAGGATAGAGTAACTGAACCTTCAAAACCTTTCCAAGTTTCCTGTCTCTCTCTCTTATCTCACACCAATTAAAATCAAGGTGATATTATTGAGTTTCATATTTTCATTTTTTAAATCCCTTTTACAAAGAATAAGTTAGAAAGCAAGAAGCTCTTATTTTCATGCCAAATACCCACGGTTTATTCAGCTAGCCCAGTGTTCTTCATTTGTAAAAACCTGACCTAACACCATCACCTGGGTTAAAGCAATTCTAACCAATAAAATGTGTGGTTGACTAGGATGTGAGTCAGTGTGCCACACAAACATGGTTTTTGAAACAGCTGCATTTCCAAACTCCCTATTTAGTATGATGCTTTTTTTTACAGCAGATTCCCTAATGGCAACACCAATCAGAAATCCTTCGTGCTATTTTGAGGATTAGAAGGGAGTAGCCCGGTATAGACCTGCATGATTTGCAATCATCAAGCTGCATTCTACCACATGGGTGTTCTTCTGGCTTAGCCCCAAACAAGCCATTCTAATTTGTGAACCACAACTTATGGCAGGGGTACCATCTCCCTTAACAAGTCTGGATGTGTCCCCCTTTAAGGATCCCACTAAATTACAAAATCCTATTGCATACTTATTGAGCAATCCTATAAACTGAATATTGATGGAAGTTTAAATCTAAATGTAATTGTAAATTATACTGTGTTTGGTAAGCTAGCCTCACACACGCTGAAATGTGGTCTTTTGTGTGCCATTTCAAGTTCAAGTGCAGCCCTTGCTTCCTCAAGATTGTACCTTATGTGTGAATCAAGTCAATTGTGCAGTTTTTTTCTGCCTCTGATCAGTCTACTCCTAGTAATGGACACACTCCTGAAGTATTTTCTTGGAAAGAATTCAGAAATGGTTTGCCCTTGACTGCTACCTAGAGCTGAGTGAGTGTGTGTGTGTGTGTGTGTGTGTCAGGCCCAAGATCACCCAGCTGCCTTTAGACCAAAGGTAGCATTAGAATTCATGGTCTTCCACTTTCTAGCCTTTAATCACTACATCAAACTGGCACTGAAACCAGGGTTAAACATTCAGCAAAGGATAAAAACAAGCAGGGACCTCACCAATACTGCCTACTCCAGCTCAAGTCATTTTTTTGGTTTGCAGTGGGTTTTGTTGAGGGAAGCTACTGAAAGAAAATGACTGGGCAACTTTGCAGTGTATTTTGTATTGTTATTTTTTTGCACTTCAAAGACGGCACCAAGTCTGGTTTGGATTCTCAATCAAAAATCCTCTATATCCCAAACTGCAGCAAAGATCATACAAAATCCACAAATTCATCACCCAAATAAACACACGTTCCTTTCTCTTTGTTATTATGTTGTACTTCTCGACTTACGATCACAACTGAGCCCAGAATTTATGTTGCAACGTGAGAAATTTGTTAAGTGAGTTTTGCTCCATTTTACAGACTTTTCATGCCGCATTTGTTAAGCGAATCACTGCAATTATTAAGTTAGTAAACTGATTGTTAAGTGAATCTGGCTTCCCCATAGACTTTGCCTGTCAGAACTTGGCAAAAGATGAACACATGAACTGGGAGACACTGCAACCGTCATAAAGCTGAATCAGTTGCCAAGCATCTGAATTTTGATCACATGATCATGGGGATGCTGGAAAGGTTGCAACTGTGAAAAAACGGTCATAAGTCACTTTTTTCAGTACTGTTGCAACTTCGGTCACTAAATGAACTGTTGTAAGTCAAGGACTACCTGTATTAGTATACCTTTTTTTCCCCCTGAGGCCTGTTTGGAAACCTCATTTAACTCCTTATATCCAAAGCCATTGCATTCCTTCTTGCTACTGATGTCCTCGCAAAAGCGACGGCTTTTCCACCCGGCCGATTCGGTTTTGCTCCAGAGAGGCGGTCGACGCTGCCAAAAATGCGACAGGCCGCATTTCCAGTTGCAGCAGCCACGGGGGCAAAGGGCAGAGCCAAGGCAATTGCTTCGGGTAAAGAGAGCGTTTCTCGCCTGCTGCTCCTTAAGGCGGGAATGGGGGGGAAGACGACGTGGCTGGAAATCAAACCCGCGTAGCTGGGAAAGCGAGGGGGAGCCTGAGAGCAGGCAGAGCAAGCTCAGAAGGAGCCCGTCCTTCCTTTTCCTGGTAGTAGAAGAGGAGATGCTTGGCAAAGTCCGCGTACAACTCCCCGCCCCTCCGGCCGAAAGGTCCCGGCTGCAGCCCGGGCGTCGCTTCCTCCCGTTCCCCCCTTTTGGAAGTCGGGAGCCTGGGAGGCAGCCCCGCGCAAAACCGCCGCCAGGGGAAGAGAAGTGGATGGCTCCCTTCCCCGGCCTCTCCCCGCCCCTTCCCTTTTTTCCTGGGTTGACCCCAAGCGCAGGGCCAGCGAGGAGGAAGGCAGGTTCGAAAGGGGCTGCCGAAGGGTGGGGCCGGCGGTCTCTCGCCTTCCCTTCGCCCTGCCCCGGGGCCCGAAAGGGTTAACAGGCAGCTGACAACATCGGGCCGCTGGCTTGCCATAAACATCTGGGGGAGAGCCCTGGCCCATGGGCAGACTTTGAATGGCTCCAGACGGGAGGAAAGAGCGCGGAGAAATTTAGGTTGGTATTTTTCACGCTGGGTGTGTGTGTGTGTGTGTTTTGTGCAGCAGCAGCAGCACAGAAGCACTAACTCGGCGGCGGTGAGTTTTTCTTCTCAAAACTTAGCAGCGATCTGTTGTATCTGGACTGTTGGCTCGCTTGCTTCTCGCCACTTCTCGCTTGTAGAGAGATCTTTCGCCGGGGGGGGGAGGGGGGGGGAAGAGAACAACCCAAAGTCTTGTGCGCCCCGTGCCGATTCTCTCTCTCTACCCCTCCCCAGTTTCAGCCTCTGGCCGATCTCCTCTTACGCGCTCTCCTCGGACTCCCCAGCGAGCCTTGATTTCCCCTCTGGAGTCTTTCCGGAAGCGCTTGTAAGCAGCCCCTGCTGGTGGAGAAAGTGTATGTATGTATGTATGTATGTATGTGTATATACATACATGTGTGTGTGTACACACACACGCTCGCGCGTTCATTTATTTTTTGCAAAGCGAGTCTCGCTCTTTCGGTATTTGTCAGAGATGCCGTGCTTTCGCTCTGAAGTTCACTGCTTGGCTTTTTTTATTGGGGGAGGGGGGATGAACTAGCAAAGCATTGGAGGATCGAAGAAGTATCCCCAGGTTGACATTTTCATTTTTGCTAGTTTATTATTTTATAACCTTGTCCCAGTCACTGTCTAAAATGTTACGTGGTCAAGTCCCGATCCAAGCCATGCCCGTTGCGTTCCGAGTTTGTAAGATTTCTTTCCTGATGTCATCTCCACCCTTAAAGAAATCGTGGAGATTTGTTAGGATTTGTTAGGAAAAGGGGTAGAAAGGAGTGCTAGATGGGAAATGCCAAACGGCATAGCTCATAATGCATCTAGGATACCACGTTTGGTTGATTTCTGCAGGACCTTTTGTTTCATAAATATATTTTTGGGAGCTCTGTGTGAATGAACCATTGCAACTTTTAACACCACAAACCTCAAATGCAGCACAGGAAATGCCTTGAAATGAAAGGCAGAGTTTTGCAAGGTTGCCAAAGAATTTGTGTGTTTCTTGATGTTTGGTTTATCTGAAGATGGCTTATATCTTCTAGTCATTTGGAAGTATCTGGGATCTGTTGCTGCTTTTAAAAGATCCTCTTGATCTTTAAATCTGCAGCATGTAAGCATTTCTTTTAATGAGAAATACCTGTGGTTGCTCCACACTACCATCTTTTGTATAATACTGTAGTAGCTGATCTTCAGTAATCATGCAATCACTAATAGCAAATATTTCTTTTTTAATCTCCTTGCTGCCATCTGATGTCATCCTGGTGGTTTTTTTCCCAGATCAATTCTAAAAACCAACTTCTTATGGCTATTCTAAGCAGATGTTGTTTATTTTATCCCATCTTTATTATTTTTATAAATAACTCAAGGCAGCAAACATACCTAATATTTTTTCTTTCCTCATAACAACCCTGTGAGGTGGGTTGGACTGAGAGTGAATGACTGACCCAAAGTCAATGCCTAAGCTGGGACTAGAACTCACAGTCTCCCGATTTCTAGCCTGGTGTCTAACAGGATGCAACAACCAAGCTATGATCCTAACTGTAACCAAAGGATTGTGGTTTAGATGTTTACCTATTTCAGGTTTAATCCTTGACATCCCTAGAATCTGTAGGACCAAAAGTAGTTACTCTCTGAAACCTCAGAGGGTTTGTTGTGTATCAGTTACATGGTTTGTTAAGTTAGATCTGTTTTAAACACGTTTTCTAAATAAACCACAATTAGTTTAATTCACACAAGTACTAAGTAACTTGTGGCCTAAAAGCTCCCTGCCCCTGGCTGTTGTTGGTACAACTGTGAGGGAAGAAAAATTGAAAAGCTAAATGCTTGTCGTAAATTGTACCATAAATCCATTTCGGAAACAAAGGCACCTCTGCCAACTCAAGAAACTGGGAGGGAATTTTGCCCTGCCTCCATAGCTGACATGGCCCTTTCCCTGCTGGGCCCACAACTACTTCTAAGTTAAAGTTACAATTCTTATTAGGGTTTAGAATAATATATAAACTTACCCAAAGAATGCAGATTGACCATGGATCTGGCATGATACAAGACAGTTTCCTGTTGAGCCATTTCATGTGGCCATTACGTTCGTAACTACTTCTGCAGTTTTTCTAACTTGACAGTGCTTGGGAAGTGCTCTGAAATGCAGGCGTTAGGAAAGTTATAGAAACTGTTGCGATGTTTGTTCCTTTTTGCTTTTTGGGCAATCAGTACAACTCTGTTTCTAGTGGTTTGCAAAGCTGTATGGCTTGCTCTTGAGGTAGAGAAAGTCTGTGTTGAAACTAGAGGGATGTAGTGGGGGAAAAACAGTGAACCTCAGAGAGTTAAGTCTGGTACAGCAAAGGGGACTCTGAACAAGCTTACAAGCATTCATTTAATGACCGTTCAAAATTAAAATAGCACTGAAAAAGTGAATTATGACTTTTTCATATGTGTTCGTTGCAGCATCCTCATGGTCCCATCATCAAAATTTGGGCCCTTGACAACTGGCATGTATTTGTGACTGTTGTTTTACTTCAGGATCGTGTGATCACCATTTGTAACCTTCCCAGCTGGCTTCCAACAGGCAAAGTCAGTGGGGAAGCCAGATTCATTTAATGGCCATACAATTCACTTAACAACTGCAGTGATTTGCTTAACAACTGTGGCATAAAGGTCATAAAATGGGACAAAACTCAATAAGTGCCTTTCTTAGCAATGGAAATGTTGAGTTCAATTGTGGCCAGAGGTCGAAGACTACCAAAACCTTCCATTGTGTTTGTCTGTTTGTACCCTCACTTTAGCCCAACTAGTGCACTATACAACAACAATCTTTGAATCAAGGTACCTAAACTAGTGCACTATACAACAACAATCTTTGAATCAAGGTACCTAAAATTCAATGACTTAAAAGAATGCATAAAAAATCCAGGACCTGTTACTCCTGTAGAATCAAAATTTCTACAATGTTCAGCCCAGTTTTATTTGCAAAGTTGTGTGTGTTGCAGCATTTCTGCAGTCACATGATCATGATTTCCGGCACTTCCTGCCGGTTTCCCAAAAATCAAGTCAATTGGGAAGCCAGCAGGAAGTCAGAAATCTGCTCCTATTGCTTTTTTGCCTGCCAGTAGTCATTCTGTCTATCATTCTGTTTAGGTAAATATTGACTTACCTATTGAAGTTTGTTTGCCATTACAATTTTTTTTTCTATTTGTGATACGTACTTTCTTTAGATGACCATGGGAAGGTCCAACACTCAGGTAAAATAAATACGATCAGCCTAAAATTTATTATTCATTTTGGTCATATCATACTTTCTCTCAAAAGAAGACCCAATGGATCACAAGGTTTTCTAGGATTTATAGAAAGAAGAGGTGATGAAAAGAAAAACCAGAGGTGCTGTGGCAAAAAGTAAGCAGGATGACTTACTTAGCACCAATAACCTGCTTGGTTTCAACAGGTCATATTCCAATTTCCTCTACTGTTGTTCTTTGTTGTCTTTCTCCCTTTTCTCTCTTCCTTCAGTGTTGTTCCTTCTGGTTCCTGTGAGTAATTACTGGCAATGCATGATTTTCTTGTTTCTGTTCTTATACTGAATTTTTCGTACATTGAGCTGTTATAAGAACATATGAAAAAATATAAGAACTTAAGGAGCTGCAAGCCATAGGCAAGGGGAATTAATAATGTTTTAAAAATTGACAAGATTGTGACTCCAGTGGATTGTAGTCCAAAGAAAGCATGAATAGTGTAAATTGTATTCATAGTGAATATTTTGTGTGATTCAGACATTAATGGTTTCTATTGGAGCCTATTAGCTATTTCTTTCTGTACCCAAATATTTTTTTGCAATTCTTTTCATGTAGTAAGGGAAGTATCTGGCTGGTGGTCATGCCCCAATTTTCAAGTCTCTTGGTTTAAATCTTCTGATTATTCAGGCCTTGCCCCTTACTTATCTTGATCTTGGCTTCTTGATATTATTTTCTTCAGTCAGCTTAGTTTCCCTGGGGAACTTCTCAAGCTGGGGGAAGAGAATGCTAAATGCAAATGTTTTTGAAGAGGTCAAACTCAACCCTGTGTCTTCACTGCTTTAGTAAAGCCATTTTTGCTGTGGCTGCATTCTAGAATCCACAATTCTGAACTGGAAAAAGATTCCTAACTCTTCTCTTGGAGAACAAGATTCACACAATATATCAGCCATAATGTTGTTTGGTTTGATTTTTGTTTCCCATCTTGTGATTTATTCAGTAGTGCCAGATTTAGCAACTGTGCCTCAAATTATGATGGGTCAATGTGATGAGTAATCCCAGGGTAAGAATTTGTCATTTCAGTGGTGACTACATTGTCATCTTAGTATCAGCTGAAATGATCATATTCGGGTGCTGATGAAGTTATGCCTTGCATTCTCAAAGCGTACAACTCTTTGTTTTGCACTGGAGGTTATAATGTTGGATCCCAGTCTTGGGAATAACTTTACTGAGCCCAGTGGATGTGCTGCCCTTTGAGAATTCCCATTGACCAAAACAATTCTCACCAAGTTGATCTCCCTACGTGAGCTTTTCTTAAAATCCTATAGGAACCACTCATCATTTTTCAGATTGTGCTTGCTGGAGATGATTGAATTTGCAGGCTGGGGAAATTTGTACTAAAGTTGTTTTAAATTCAGTCTCCAAAAGTAACTTTTAAGCAAGAGCAATATTATTTGTAGATCATACAAAAATTGTGAATTCTGATGCTCAAGCATTTTCTCCCATAAAAATGGCTGAGTTTGTATATGTCATCAAGCTATGGTGCTTAACTATGGTTTGTTGAATAAGCCATAGTTGCTTGCTATTTTGAGCATAATCCATGGTTTTCAAACCAGAGGCCTGTTTTTTACACTCTGTTATGATTTAGTGCATAAACCCAGCCATGTTCACGTGTAATTTTTAAATATTTATTTTTCAAATGTGTGTGTAACCCATTAAAATGAGTTTTCCCAGAGCTGTTCACACAGTACACCAAGTCATTATGTCATTTTTCTGATATATATTTTTTTTGCCTCTTTACTGAATCTATCTTTTCTGATTTGGTCAAAACAATGTAATTGAGGTTTTTCTTTAGATTTTTTTTTATCTCACTCTTATTATTTTTATAAATAACCAATTTATAAATACATGTATGAGTGAATACATTACAAATTGTAAATGCGTTTATGAATTAGGCAAACCTACACAATACTGTTGCCTCTTCCTATTTTCACCACAACAGCAACCCTGTGAGGTGAGTAGGGCTGAGAGAGGGACTGGTTCAAAGTCACCACAGCTGGCCCTCATGCCTAAAGGGGGCTAGAATTCACTGTCTCCTGGTTTCTAGCCTGGTACCTTAACTCCTAGACCAAATTAGTTTTTATATTTTGACCAAGAGCCAAAATAATCTGACATAATCTGACATAATGATCATAGCTTAACATAGCCTGAAAATCCAGTCAGTTCCTATAGTGTAAAAATACTAGTGTTGTTTCTTCCCTTGGAGCAACAGACTTTAGAGGAGGAGTTTAGGGCCAAAGGAGACTCCCAAGTATGTTAAGTACGGTATCTGTTGGGCTAAAATATTCCATCCTGTCAAACGAAAAGTCATGAGATTTAGACTCAGCAGTTGGTAACTTTAGCAGATTTAAAACTTCAGCTTTAAGCTTTTAACTTGAGTTCAAAGCAAAAAATCTAAGCAGCAGGTTGAATTTGCCAGATTGGTAAGTACACTGTAAACAAAGATGGAATGTCTCTGAAAGTTAAGCTGACAAAATCCTTGATATTGGATGAACGAAAGTTAAGTATACTGGAGGCAAAAACAAGTTATTTGGGGCAGATGTGCCGCACAGATGTATTCACTTATTCTAGGAAGCCGTGTGTTGTTTTTCCCTGTGAGATGGTCTTTAATTTATTTTCTTTGGTTGCAAGAGTTGTTAAATGTGCAGGGTTTGTTTTTTTTGAAATTGCAGTGAACAGAAATAGTTTTGCTACAGGTTTCT
Organism: Oxyrhabdium leporinum; assembly: GCA_032468155.1. Taxonomy (NCBI): domain Eukaryota; kingdom Metazoa; phylum Chordata; class Lepidosauria; order Squamata; family Cyclocoridae; genus Oxyrhabdium; species Oxyrhabdium leporinum. Next base: position 205,370 of record JANHFL010001953.1, on the reverse strand, counting down.
TAGTTTCAGAGTGTTATAAGGTATTGTTATGGAACTGTGGATGATACACTCAGTATTACCATTGAATAAAGTAGTAGTGAAACAGCTGTGAAAGGATCTATGATTGTGTTTATGTAATTGTGATAACATGCAAATTACCCAAGTCACTATTGGCCTTGTTGGCAGTGTGGCTGTCTCTGAAGCCATCTGCTGGGAAAGTAATGAACTGGCTTCCTTTTGCAGTTGGTTATACTGTGAGAACAGTCTTCTTGGAGTAAATGGGTCAGAGGTCCAGCAGGGCACTGCCTACATTCTTAAGTTCTGTTGTTACTAATGGTAGATAATGCCCATTGCCCTATTAAAGAGAATATAACCTGTGATTCAAATGCAGATAACTTCTTTCATTGGAATTGAACAAGCCTTAATATTTTCCTTGCATTTCATCTTTTTCTTTCCCTGTGGTTTAATATTTGCAAGAGGGAGTAAAGATGGAGAATAGTTATCTTCCCTGCCAGGCTTCCCTAAAGTGTATTGGACTGCAGCACAAACTCAAGTGGCTGCCAGGATCCTTTTTTGCCCCCCAAATATTAAACACTCTGGCACCAAAATTTTGGGTTTTGCTTGGGAGGGATTAAAAGGGAAATGTATATAACAGAGCATGTGTATATGCAGAGGTTTAAGCTATCCATTTCATCCCTTAAAACATTTCCTTGCTGCACATTGGAGCATTTATCTGTTTGGAGGAGTTCAAGTGACAGAAAAAGATACTGGCCAGCTGGGTGACCTTGGGCTAGTCACTTTCTCTCAGCCCTAGAAAGCAGGCAGTGGCAAAACACTTCCAAAAAATCTTGCCAAGAAAACTCCAGAAAGGTCCAGAAGATGGCCAACAGGCAAGACTAACTTGAAAGGGTAAAAAAAAAAAAAAGGTTTGTGTCTTTCATTTTAAATCTTAACTGAACTACCAGTGTTGTGCAGCTCTTGGCTTCAGAACTGTGTAGGCTTTGGGCTTGTTATTATTTAAATGGTAGGCCACCTGGCTAGACCTGGAAGTAAAATAAAATCCCAGAAAAAAGCAAACACTTCCCTACTGTTGCCAATAAAAGTGCTTGAGTTTGATACAGGTAAAAATCTTAGTATCCCTGTGTTCCCATAGTAAACAGGAAGTAATTGATCAACTCCTGGGTTTATTCAAGAGGAAGCTGTCTCCGCCCCCAATAATAAACCAGTCAATAGTGTATCTAAAGAGATGCAATGGCTGGAGATGGTCTCTGCTCCAGCAGGTTCGAGCCCTAGTGCTGCATGGTGGGGTGAGCTCCCATCACTTGCCTCAGCTTCTGCTCACTCAGCAGTTTGAAAGCATGTTTTATGTGAGTGGATAAATAGATACTACTTCAGTGGAGCTGGTGCTTTGTGCAGGCAACTAAATTCCTGCCAGCTCCGAACTTTCCTGGTTGTGATGCTCATTTGTGACACAGCTCTGGTGGAAAAAAGAGGGCTTTGGATGCTGCTGCTGGAAAAGTTACTCGGTTTTCTCTCTGGTGCGAAGCTAGCTTGCCCTCCTATGGTGCACCCTGGAAAGTGTGTGAGCTTATCCCACAGCAGAGTTAGTAAATTGGCAGCCAAACAATGGCTCTGCATTAGCATTGTAGTCTCCTTACTAATGTAACAATGCCATAGGCTAATAATAATAGTGTATCTGTGGGGATGTCCTTTACATTCATTGAAAATTCAATCGTAGAGGGAAACCATCTTGAAACTGAATGAACAGGAATGTGAGAGCTACTGGTATTCAAGGATACAGGAATAAGCACAATTGTCCTACTTCTACCTGTACAGTCTGCAGGAAAGAGCCTCTTCTGCCTATAAAAGTTTGCCCACTTTGCAATCAAGGACACAGGAAAATCAGGGCCTTAAATCAGTAGAGTGTCTCCATGGGAAGAGATGCCCTCTCCTTCAGTGTCTGTGGAAGGAATGGCACTAGCATTACTAATGGAACATTGTAAGAAGTCCCAAGCATACTTGCTAAATAATATGATTATTTTTGAAGCAGGTTAGGAAATCAAGCTTCCTGGTAGTTTATTTGTCACTCTTCTTTGGATGTAGTTACTTATGAGCAACCGTGGACTTGTACATTTTTGTACATTTTTGGTCTTGATTTTCAACCAACTGTTCAAAGAAGCCTATAGTTAGGAACAACCTATAATCCTAAATATGTCTACCTGCACTGAAGAAATTAGGGCTTATTCCCCAGTAATCGAGTTCAAGGTGGAAGGGCAATTAAAAAATTCAACTAACATAATAAATCTTGAAAGGCAGCATAAACAAGTTGCTGAGAACAGGAAGCAATTCATTCCTATGAATCTTAAAAATCAGCTATAACAAGGAAATGGTGCCACTGCTGCAAACATTAAAAGGAGGTACTCTAGTGACTGTAAGGAGTTTTGTACATCTGAATAACTCTAACAGCTGTGTGCATTGCACAAAGCCCACTTGTCTCATTCACTTGGCATGGAAGATGGGTCAGAAACCAGTGGCAGGCAACCATCTGGTACTCATCCAGGCTATGTCTTGAAAATAACATTTCCAAAATACTCCCTGAAGACTGTCAGTTACCGTATATATGTCAAAGTCCATATATTTTATCTACCCTTGATCCGGGTTGATAAGTGATTCTAATTACTGTTATTATTTTTCAGATTTTTTTTATCACGCCTTTATTTTTATAAATAACTCAAGGCGTTGATTATACCTAATATTACTCTCTACTCTTATTTTCTCCACAGCAACAGCCCTATGAGGTAGTTTGGGCTGAGAACAAGGGACAGGCTCAAAGTTACCCAGCTGGCTTTCATGTCTAAAGTAGAACTAGAATTTAGAGTCTCCCGGTTTTTAGCTTAGTATCGTAACCACTAGTGCTCAGGTCTATGCTACTTAAATGTATGGTTACCAAATTTAGATTGTAAAAATCCACATGACCACTTATTATAAAATTTAGCAAGCATTGAAATATTTAAGTTCCTTATAGTGCTTTTGGTATTTTGAAACCCTGGTTTGGCTTTAAGGGTTTTCTGTAGCGTGGAAAAATTTTGGTCTTCTCCACCTCTGATTTAGTTTGATTTGTTCAGATTTTGGGTCCAGCCATTACATTTGAAATGGTTTTTACTTGCTTTAAAAATGAGAGCGCAATTACATTAGTTGGGTGTTTTTCTAAACCAGAATAGGTTAATGTATGAACTTAATAAGCTGTGTTTTATTCAACATAAGATTTCTACATTACCTATTGCATGGTATGGTATGTGGATTTATATCATGGTTTGCTCTAAGAGAAGGTGAGTCTCAGGGTTTTGGAACATTAAACTATAGTTTGGCACTTCCTCAAAATGATTTCTTTTTAGGATGATATGGATTTATTTTAAAAAATATATAAGAAGTTGCATTTCTAGAGGAACATTCACTTATTTTGAAAACTTTTGATCTTTTTTGCAAGGAATCCAATTCATAGCCACTTCAACAATATCCACTTTCTAAAAATAAAATCATAGTCTTAAAGCTAATTTTGTCAACAGAAAAGCATTGACTCTTCTAATATGCTCTGAATAATGTTGCTTACCCTGAAAGGAAAAAGTGTGATGGATGTGCGATATATATTTGCTGGATATTTAATGAATGGCCTTTCTATCATCAATAAGAAAACAGTAATGTCAGTTAAACACAAAGAAGAATAAAAATAGTTGGTGGCAAAAGAAGAACCACAGATGGAGTTTTATGCAAAAGTGACTCGTCTGGAAAACCCCTCGTGTATCGAATTCTTAGTCACAGGGGGGGAAATGTAATTCTGTCCGACTCTTGAAATGATTCCCAAGAGCAAGGGTAGGCAAATGGTGCCCATAAGCATCAATCTTTTGCAGACACTTCTAATGCCTGCCAGACCTTCCTTCCCACTTGACTTTAAAATACTTCAAACATAAACAATCAATTGTCAAAACTAAATGGAAAGTTGGTGTCCTGCAAAGCATCAACGTTTGGCTTCATCTTTATTTATAAATGATCCTGGGTCCCAGGTCGGTCCCAGGGGTATTCTGAGAAAATAAAAATAATGGATGACTGCAATCAGAGTTCTTTCCAAAAAAATGTGCATAGTTGCTCAGAAAGGAAAAGAAGGGCGAGTCAGGAAGATGGACTTCCTGGAAGGCTAGAGAATGTGATCCAAAGCAGTCTCACTCTTTTTTCTTTTGGAAGATGGGAGTTTTGTGACAGGCCATACCAGCTCTTGAGAGCCATTTTGTAAAAGTGCCTGAATAAGCATTCATATTAGAATTGTGCATGCCATGAGCTTTGTGAAATAATCTGACTGACTTTCTTATTTCTTCCTGGTCTTGTAATCGTAAAGAAGTTTTCTGACTGTGTGATCATACCTCTTTAGCTTGGTCATCTCTACATTCAGCTGGCCTTTTCCCATAAGAAAAAAAAGAAACTACAAACTGTAATTACATGGCTTCTAAAATAGGAAGCTTTCACAGATGAGTTCCTTGTCAGGAGAAGTGGGCACAAACTTGCAGAGACAACTTTTTGAAACTTTTTCTCTTGTTGACTTGCAAATCCAAATATTTAATTTAATTAAGCAAGTCCTTTGATCATGATACAGTACATATTGGATTGACAGAGAGCTGTCTATCTAACCTTTTCCTTCTGGATGTTTATAATTGCCTGCCTTCCTTGCACATCTCAAACACCATTATTTTCACACTTGTATATTTGCAATTTTTAACAGTTTTGTATCTATGAGTGGGTAAAGTCATTGTTTAATATGATGCAAAGATTCAGATGACTGAATTTAAAAAGAGGGGCAGGTCATGGGAATGGCGGTTGGTTGACTGGAGGCCAAACTTAAAAATTTGGAGAAATGAGTTGCAGTGGGCAAGTTACCTATAGGCCAAATGAGTAGAGGTGTATTGTCCTAATAGACAGGCTAGATTTTCTGTTGTTCTTCCTTAGGCAAGGGTAGGGGTGGGCACGGGAAAGGAATTGGTTATCCATTTTTTCTAAATTGTTCTTATTTTGGGGCATATGTTCTAGTCTTCTTCTGATTCTGAATTGACAAGATCCTACCAGGAGGATACTCTGTTTTGGACAAATGTAAATTGGGTATTATTGGAGGTACTTTGATTGACAGCAGCTCAGAAACCAAGGAAACAAAGACAAGAATCTATGGATTGTTGTAGATACTACAAGCGTAGAGCAAGCATTTTGACCTGCTGCCTCAACTTGCCCCACCCATACTTATGCTACAATACTAGGAACATTCATTCTTACATATTTCATTATTAATTGTTGTCACCATAAACAAATGCCATGCTACTTTTTCAGCTGAGTTTCAGCAGGTTAATTTTTTTTTAATGTTATGATGCACAGATGGAACTTGTGATGCTTGGACAGATGTCTTTCTTTGTGTCCTGATTCTGAGTGTTGTTTTCCTATTGTGCAGACTTCATGGTGACCTCCAAGTGTGCTAAAATTTCAGCTTCCTCAATTCCCATCAAGAGTTGGCTAAAAATCTCAATTTTTAGCCAAATGCTGTTCATTTGGCTTTTTGTATGAATAATTATAGCAGCATTTCAGCCCATTTGTTGTTGTCTTTTATCATTTGCTCTGTCATGTGAACACTTGTGCAACAGTAGTCCTTTAAATAGAATCAGAACAGATTTCCAGAACTTTTCTGTCATTCTCAAAGGAATCTTTACGATTGAAAATAAGTGAGGGGAAAAGATTACTTTTTTCCTAGAAGTTTGTGTTGTTTTTCCTCATTCTTGAAGTCTTGTGACTAAACCCATTTAATTAGAACACATTGATGGGATTTTAAACTAACTGAAATACTCTTGCATTCTTATTAAAGTGAGCAAATACTTTTCTATTTTCAATGATTTTGCATTTCCCCTGAGAGATCTCTCAGCCTCTCACATTAGAAGGCTTTCAGTAGTGTAGAATTTCAGCAGTAAAAGGCAGGGATTGTCAAAAAAGGCTCCAGTGAAGCTGAAAATGTTCCAAATGAAATGTACTTTACACAAGGAGGTGTAAAAGGGCTAGATAAAAAGGTGGGTGCCTAAGATGCTAGAGGGCTTGAGTTTATCTTCCAAAAATAATGCTTGAATAACATTTCTGCTGTCCAGCCAGAACCAGATGTCCCAAGTAAACGCCATCTTAACTTTTTTTCTTCCCCAGTGAGCAACCTTGCTTCTGTTCTCCAAATATTTACTCTCTCAAATGGCTAGTATGGCTACAATACCTCACTCTGTGTCCACTGACATTCTTTTATTTAATCTTTTTAAAAGACTTATTTGGGCATACTGACTCAAATCTCAGCTCTCTCTGGACATGAAAACATCTACCATGTTTCTTAGAAAATAAGACTGGGTCTTACTTTCTTTTGCCCCCTGAAAAAACAGCTGGGCCCTTTTTTCGAGGGGTGCCCTAATTTTCCCCCCGTCTGTGCCAAACTCCCACCCCCACCCCACCCCCAGGGCAGCGACATCCCTTCACTAACCTGCTTTCCAGGTCCATTCTCCGCTGCGCATACAAGAAGCCTGTGGGACTATGGTAAAAAAACCCCATTGTAGTTTAGACCTTCCAACTTCTCATAAAAAAAATATCTCGCGAGTAACGTCCCACAGATTTCTTGCACGCGTAGCGGAGAACAGACCTGGAAAACAGGTTAGTGAAGGGATGTCGCTGCCCTGGGGGGTGGGGGTGGGAGTTTGGCATGGGTACCCTGGCTGAAGTGTCTTTAGCTAAGCTGGTGTGGAGCGCATGGGGCAGCTCTGCACCCCGTACCTTGCTTTGCCCTCTACCCCCCCACCGCCTCGCTTCGTTCTTCGCAATGTGAATTGCAGGCACACTCAGCTCTTGGCGGTGGTACTGACAGCTCCGCCCAGGAGGAGCTGGCTACTGACCCCTCTTCTGCGGCCGCTTGCCGCCACTCGCACGCATCACCCTGGCGTTCAGAGGCCTGCTGGAAGGCATCCACAGCCTTTAACAGAGAATCTAATCAGCTGCAGAGGGCTTTCTGGAAAGCCCTCTGCAGCTGATAATAGAGCTCTGGATCGATGTGGACCTCTGTTATCGGCTGCAGATGCTTTCCGACAGGCCTCTGAAAGCAAAACGGAGCCTTGGGGGTGCCCTGCGCATCCATCCAGAGCCCGTCCGTGCATGTCCATCTGGAGCTCAGCACGGACTGAGGGAAGGATGGCAGGTAGGAAAGTCGCCCCTCCCCATTTTCCTCCGCCAAAAAGCCTCCATTCCGAAACCTCAGCGTTCGGAATGGAGGCATTTTGGCGAATGCTTCCCCAAGGGGCCAGTGGGCTGCAGCTGTAGCCGGACAGTTCCCCCTGCACCCATGCCCATCCCCATGCCCATGCCTACCCCCCCTGGGCTTATTTTCGGGGTAGGGGCAAAATTAGGCCCACCCTCAAAAAGTAGGGTTAGGCTTATTATTGGGGTGGGTCATGTTTTCTGAGAAACACGGTGGAAACCTAAGGGTCAGGGCTGAAAAATATGACATTTTATTAATTTGTCTTGGTTTTGGTTTTCATTGCACTATAGAGCAGCAATCTGCTTCAGGTGGCACATGAGGAGGGGTCTCACATGAGGAGGGGTCTATGACAATTCGTAGCAGCCAACTTGCCACAGCCAGTTCACCATGGCCAACTCATCATGGCCAACTTGCCGCGGCCAACTCACAGTGGGACAATTTTACACTAATATCAAAGAAATAGTGGAATAGAATCATTAAAGGATGCAAAAGGAGGGGCAGGATGAAATGTGAATGACAAACTTAAAAAAAAAAATTATTTTAAATAATTAAATTGAATTGTTAAATTGTTCTGCAGTGAGTTGTCCTGAGGTGAGTTGGCCATGGTGAGTTGTCCCGTGGCAAGTTGTCCCGTTCTGTAGGAGAGTGGGAAGCCCATGAGACCAATAGCCTTAAGTGACTCCTTAGCTATAGTGGGATTAAGGTAGTATTTTTCTCTTTCTTTCAACAACATCCAAACGTATCCTTGAGGTATGTGAAAGTTAGCCTTTGTCACCTATCACTTCGAAGGAAATCAGATGAAGGCTGACTGAGGTCTGGAAGAAGTCCTTTTGCTTTGCCTTTTTTAGCTACCAATAATAGGAGGCTTTTTAAAGCTTTGCAAGGCATTGCCTATAGATACAGATGATTAAATGATCTTATTACCTGGAAATTGTTCTGTATTTCATACGTTTTACTGCATCCCCAGTTCTAATATCCACTCTTCCCTAATTTGAAATGGTTCAGATTGGTGGTAATTAACAAATGGAAACATCAGCAGGAGTTACAGAGGTGGCTACAACAAAGTGATGTGAGAAAATGTTCATATCATTGCACCTCAAACTTTCTGTGACCGAAAAGTCATCATTTCTATGGATTTACCTGATGTTTATAGGGCACTTTTAAAAGCTTGCTGAACGCATGTTCTCAAAGCTATTTTTTTTTTTACAATAGTCAACTACAGGTATTCCTCGACTTATGACTTAGTCACTAAGTGACTGTTATGGTCTAGGACAGCTTTCCTCAAATTGGATTCCCTCTACAGCTGTGAACCTTAATTCCTTAGGCAGACTGGCCATTACTGGCAACTTTGGGAACTGAAGTTCAGGCAGTCTGGAAATTGCCTCGGTGGGAAATGGCTGGCTTATAATACGTGAACCCAGCCATTAAACCAATTCATGACTTAGTGTAATCTGTAAACCTCATGTATAAAATAGTTTCATCAGTTAAACAGTTAGTGTTACTCTGGATAAGCAATCTGGTTGAGAAACACAAGTCATCTAGTTGTTCCTCATCATCTTTTAGAGTCTCCAGAATTGATATCCTTTGACTGGAGACATAATGGCGAGGCAGTACTTGGCAAAGTCTTTGCTGACTCATCTTTTTCTCAAATAGTAGCAGCACGTATCAGTCCTTCTGCCCAAGTAGGTCCACCCACTCTTCCCTTTTCACCCTCATTGTGTTCATAAGCTTTAACAATTATGGCTTGTTCAGATTTGAATAGGCCCACTATCCTTGTTGTGCCAGTCAGGGAAAGATGGAGACAATGTGTCATAGGAAACTTACATTTAGCTCTAAATGCATAGACTGCAGCCTAGAAAGTGTGTGAATGTGTGTGCACTCCTTGGCTACGTGTCCCTTGCTCTGTTTATTGTTAGTCTCTTTAAACAACCATCCACCACTCCACATCCTGAATAACTCATTTGGATGACCTGCTGAAGAGGAAGCTCTAATAATTCCATGAAGAGCCCATAATAAGAACTGGAGACCTTATTAGATATTGAAACAGATTTATTTTTGTTCTATCATAGTCATCATGAAGCGGCTAGAATGGAAAATGAAACACTTCTGCCACTTTTTGGTCCCTAGGGGTCTTTATCAAAATAACAATCCCATTTGATTAGGGAATATCTCCCAATTCATTATTGTACTCAATAGATGTTTTCCCCATTATGTAATGGAAGCTAATTTTAGATGTCTGGGGACCCTTTTGCTAAATGGCAGATGGTTGTATTCTCTATTAATACCACAGAACATGAAAATAATGGTTTACTCAGAGGGGATATAAATAATTTGCAACCTTTCTACCTTTCTACCTAGCATGATTCAGTCATTGGTATTTTATGAAAGGAGGTGAAAGACTCACAATTAAAAAAACAGCAGCCACAAATAGTTAAGACTCTTACCAGTCACTGAATGAGTTCATATATTATACCACACTAAGTCATCATTTGGTTTTAGATGTATAACATGCTATGTGAGCCTAGTTAGTTGAGGTTCTTCTCATGAACTATAGTTTGACATTCGATGGTTTAACACAGCATATTAGCTCTGGATGTAATACTGAACTAGAAAGTCTAACAAGATGATTTAATATTGGGCATCTTCTAAGTTAGCATTAGCTTCTTTGGTCCAACAATTAGCTTATCTGTCAGCTCTAAAATTTCATATTCAGTAAATTTAATTAATTACCAGGAGCAATGGTAGTGCATGCAGGAGGTTCTAGATCAGGGATGGGCAACTATAGACCTTTTATGACGTGTGAACTTCAACTCCCATGCTGGCTCAGGAATTCTGGGAGTTGGAAGTTCACAGGTCGTAAAGAGACCATAGCTGCCCACCCCTGACCTAGAATCTATCATTGACATGTCCAGGTAGATTTGGAAAAATTCCTCAGTGGAACCCTGATCATCTTATTTACTATGAATTTGGCTTAAAACTGTACATTCCACTTTATTTGCTGTGAGAAACAGCTTTGAATCTCCTATTCTCTACATTTCCCTATCATGTTTCAGATGGATATTTCATAGAAAAAAAGAGATGAAATTTCATCTCTGACATTTAGCCATGAGGGAGTTATGAAAATTGTATTTTTGGATGTGGTATTGAGTCCAATTTGTAGATTGGTGCTAATGCTCTTCCTCCCATGACCCAACCTTGAACAGCTTCAGCTGGCAGATTTCCCCTGAAAAAAGTCCCGTTATTGTCAGCAAAGAGCACTCACATTTTTAATTCAGGTTTGTAAAAATTAGATCAATTTTAAGCCGAACGCAAGACAACGAGGCAGTATCTCTGAACAAACATCAAGAACTTCCTGAACTCTTCAACTTCCTTTCAGCTTCTTTTATGCTGCAGAGTTCTACTTATAAGCAGCTTTCTCCTGGTGATCAAAAGAGATCATTTTGAATTTTTACAGAAAACATAATTGTTCCAGCAGAAATGATTGACTTTTGGCATTCTTGCTTTTAGGCCCAATTTCCAAGTGAGACTTCTGTCCACATGTGCCTGGTCCAGCTCATGATTTGTTTGTTCTGGGTTTTGAATAATAAAAAAAAATCTAGAAAATATAGGAGAGAGAGTCCATGATGCCTAATCAGATGATATGACTGAACATGGCTGTCTGGGCAGGTGCAACATTGCAACCTTCCAATGGTCTGTGCTTCCCATCTTTTGGAATAATGTTAAAATAAGACATTGCCTAAGAGTAATTAGACTAAAAAGGTCTCAAATCTTTCCCAAATGGTTCATAGCCCACCGCAAAACAGGCATGAATTATTCCTGTCATGAAGTGCATTTCTACGTGCCTTACTTTTTACATAAATTCCACTTAACTTACTTAGAGATGAAGTTTGAGCATTTATATACTAGCATTACATATATTCTATCTTTTGAACCCATATTTTTTTAAAAAAAACCCTTTTTTTCTGCCAGCCTAATAGGATGTGAATATTACTTATGTGTACAATTGAAATGTTTTCTTTCTTTGATTTGGGGGCAAGGGCTGCTGCAATTGCCCTTGGTGGATTATATTCATAACAATAAAACATGAACGATACAGTTACCAACAATAAGCAATAAGAGTCCCCAAATTAAACTACAATAAAGTAATAAATACAATGACTTCATCAATAGTACAAATAAGTGGCCACTTCTGTCAGTTAAGACAATTCAGTTAGTAATAATTTCCTGTAGCCTTACAGCATAGGAGCCGATTCAATTCAGGGGAAATAACACAGAGAAACAATGGTTGTATGTCTCCATCTCCCTAATATCAAAAGAGTAGGGGCTTACAAGAGTGTATATTACAAATAGTCCCAAAGGTGTTTTTTCAAGAGGCAACTGGACTTTTTGGTTGTTTTTTCCTTTGGGGAAAGAAACACATACGTCTTGTTTGTTACAAATGCAATTTACATATGAATTAATTAATGCATTAAGGTATTGCTTAGCCTATTGTTAGATGACTAGGTAGTGTGTTGGTTAACAAATTCTGGTTAATACACCACTTCCTACTTCTGGTCACAAATTTCTGCAGAGAGCTTGCAGCTTTGCTTGCTATTTTCAGGTCTGGCCTTTTCCCCCTTTTTTCTTGAGATATCATTTTATGGCTATTGGATGGAAACTAATCAAGGAGAGAAGCAACCTAGAACTAACGAGGAATTTCCTAACAGTGAAAACAACCAGTGAAATAGCTTGCCTTCAGAAGTTGTGGGTACTCCATCCCTGGAGGCTTTTAAGAAGAGACTGGACAGCCTCTTGTCTGGAATGGTATAGGGACTGCTGCTTGGCCAGGCGACTTTCAAGGTCCCTTCCAACTCTGTTATTCTGTATTTTTCGTCAATTCTGTCCCAGGCTTTTATAACATGGTTCTGTAGAGGTGTACTTCAAAGAAAAATTGGATAGCTTCAATGACATCGTGTCATATTTGCATGACTTAGGAATAGAAACAGAAGAGAAAATATATCCCAGTGTGTGTGATATTTTTTTTATTGTTAAACTGGGCTTTACCCTTGCCAAGTTTTCTTTTAAGCGACTCAAACTGGAATTAACATTTTTACTAAAGAGATCTTGTTAGATGACCGATAACTTTCTTTGAAAATGTTGCTTATTCTTCCTGTTGCATAGGTCTTTTTCAAAAGTCCCATTAGCTATTTTCATACTGAGACAGATTTGGAAAATGAGGACAGCTCTATTGAGCAACAAAGCAGATCAGACTGCAGAAAATTATGGAAATCGGAATGGGATTTGCTGGAAGGACCGTATTGTCTGTACAAACTCCCAACGTCCTGTGCGGTCACACAGGGAGGGCTTGCTGGGGGTTCCATCGGTGGCTAAATGCCGGCTGG
>JANHFL010001953.1:176931-192535 GCA_032468155.1 Oxyrhabdium leporinum | reverse complement strand
AGATAACTGTTGTGAACCGCCCCGAGTCTTCGGAGTGGGGCGGTATATAAATTAAACTTATTATTATTATTATTAAGCAAGGTATGGTTTGTGTGTGTCTATGTGCGCATTCCCATTTGTGTGGTCCTGTCTTGGTGGCCGGGGAGCACAGTTTTGTATACAGTACTGTGTATGAGTTAGCACTGAAAAGCGTTTCATCGCAGACATGCATATTGAGGTCTTTAGCATGAGACTGATCCAAAGACATGCCTGTACAATCCTAATTCTTTCCGTGTGTTTGTTATTTAATTTTAGTGAACCCCAAGGAGCTGACTAGGCAAAAAACAAAACAAAACTCCACACGCTGTGGAATTATATAAAAACAAAAAACAAAGTGAAGTAAAATTCTTCTAAAGAAGCAATCTAGATGGAGGATGGGGCAATGTTATTGTTTGGTTGAATGAGGTGCAATACGGAACTCTGGTGTGATATATTGCTCTGACAGGAAATGAGTAGAAAAGCTGAAGTGAACTTCAGAGAGAACTGACATCTTCTGTTAAAGCCTTCCCAGGTCTGTTTCCTTATTTTTGAAGCTTCCGTTTTGGTTTGTTCACTAAATAAGAGGGATAAAGTTTTGAGGCTGGTGCAGATGAGCGAGAATGCATGTGGCATTGGTTGACTCAGTGGTTGCAGTGGCAGAGAGTCGTTCACAAATCCTTCAAAAGGCAAGAGCGCAAGGAGCAATTTAATCCTTGCTTTATGAGGGAAGGGAAAATGGTAAATTTGGCTGAGAACAACACTGCAGCCTGAGACTCAAGATAAATTTTCTCGGGGAAATCATATGGAGAAATATGGAAGAACCTAAGGAGCTATCATCTCAGAGAAAACTTCGCTGACTTTCAAGAAAAGGGAACCTGGAGAAAGGGGAAATGGAGGAAGAGACAAAAAAGGAACTTGTGAGATAAGAAGTTTTAGAGATACTTTCCAGTGTGTGGGAATATGTGGAAAGAGGGAAACTAAGGAGCAACAGACAGGATCACAAGGAAGTGAGACAAAGTAATTTGTATATTTAAAGCTGTGGGTTGAGTGGATTGAAGAAGGACAAGCGGTAAGACAGAGCTGACTTGTGACAAAGAGGTTCCAGATGCAGATAAGGTTGTACGGTGTTGGATTATAAAGAAATGGTTAGATAAAAAGGGTTTAGAGAGAATAGTTTATGGAGACTGTGATTCAGAGAAGAAAGGAGGCAGCAAGTTACCCTAATTCTGAATTGTCCAGAGAGGAAAAACCTTACCAAATGTGGCTTCGCTTTCCCTGACAGTAAATGGGTAGATAGGAGGAATCGTTTTCTCGTTTGAAATAGTTTTTTTTTTGTTGTTGTTATAGGTGGTCATTTTCTTGGTCATTTTCTTGGGCCTTGCATAAACTGCAGCATGTATGGAAAGGTTTTTGGGAAGGCTTTTTTTTTAAACATTCAAACTGGAAAATAACAAAAGAGAGCTTGCAGTTTATAGATGAATCATTTTTCACTTGAGCAGAAAAAAAAATGGAAGGATTTGAAATAAGAGGAAGTGGGTAGATAGAGAATTGTGTTGAAGATGCAAACAAACGGCAAAGGAGTGTGCAAAAATGATCCTCCATGAAACAGTGTTCTGAAGGGGGGGGGGGCAACAAGCCTACAGCCGAATATACCATTCTGCAAATATGCAAGAAACGGCGACGACAACGATAACGTTCAGCTAACCCGGAAATCAAGATAACATTATTTAGATGGCAAGCTATGTGCTGGCAATAGATTTACTTAGCAGCTATTCTACTGACATGCTGGGGTTGGATTGATTTAGCAATGCCGTTTGTGTAATTTATACAAGATAATTAAAGCTAGCAACCAGCCTCTATCCCAAACAGATCTTAGAACATTCTGTCTTCTCTTCTGCACTATCCATGTTTTCTACTCTGCTACTCGTCCATCAATCCAGTCACAGCTTCTGTAATAGATCTAGATAGATAGGACTTTTGCCCGAAGGGCTTCCGAGAGCACCTGTTCCGTGTCAGTGGGAAATAAGCTGGACTTAACTGATGTTTGACCTAATCAATCAAGTTCATTATGTTAAGATGAGGATGAAAGCAGTCTTTGGGCAAAAGTTGGCTTATAAGCATGTAGTACATTCTCTTATCTTAAGATCCCTGGGGTATCGAACTAATTGTAGAATCACTGATATTATTATTTCAGGTGACGTACTCTTAAGACTAGTTTCATACGATAATCTACGATTTGCATTATCGTGCTTTATGAAATAAACTGCAATTGGCTTCATGCAATCTGTTTAGCTAGTATTTATAAGATGCAGTGGTTGGATTCATATAACACACTAAAACAAGCCACATTATAATTTAGTACAGCAGGTGAACATCATCTTTGTTTTGATTTTGTAGAGAGCCCAATGCAAACTCTATTGAAATGAAAGTGATTACAGTACTCTAGTCCACTTACTGTCTCTGTCATTGGCAACCATTAAAAAAAAACATATTTACTGGAAAGCATCACACAAGTCTTCTAAACTAATTACAAGTTAGTAAGTCACTAACTCATTTTTCTTGTTAAGGAATCCTGTTGTACAGGATTATCTTGACCCCCCCCCCCCTATCATTTTTTTCTCTGTTCACCAGAATTCAGCATGTAAAGATTTTTCATCTAAAAACTTATAGGTGTTTCTGCATTTGAAAGAGGGTTTTTTTTAATATATCCTTTGCCTCTTTTCTGTTCAATACAGAAAGATTAATAGAGCTTAATTATGAAAATGATTATTATTTTGTTTCAGATTGAGTAAGAATGAAAGTTGAAATTCATTTAGAAGGAACTGAGAATTTTTCTCCTTGTCTTGCTGGGAAATCTGATGGGTAAAAAAAATTCGTAACTACCAAAACATGCCTGAATAATGAGTGAATATTTGATCTCTGGGTGTTCTGACTTCGTGGGCTTACATGCCTATCAGAATTTAATTAACGGTTGATTTGTATACTTTTTGAATATTCCAGAACAAAGCATCAGTTTTGGCTCAAAGCATCAGTTTTGAGGTGCTATTTAAATATATACTTAAATCAAATGAAAAACATTTTGGAAAAATGAGAAAGTGGGATGGAATGGCCTAATAGAGAATATATATGGAAGTGATACAGAGAATAGACAAATAGCTCTGTCCATACCTAGTTTGTCAATTGATCTTGACCGTGTTGTCTCTGCTTGGTATATAGGAGTTATAAACCAGAATAGGAAGTTTTTAAAAATTAAGAATTCCCTCCCACCTGCCTCCAGATACCTTTCTGATTGTTTCTAAGAAAATTCCATGGATGCCAAAACACCACTATTCTGGTTAACTTAGGGAATCAAGAACAGTAGAATTTTTAATAACAAGCTGAAGATTTATAGCAAAGAGTCTACAACACAAACTCCTTAGTTTCTGGTTTACAGGTAGTCCATGACAATCGCGCCCAAAATTTATGTTGCTAAGTGAGACATTTGTTAAGTGACTTGCCCCACTTTACGACCTTTCTTGTCCCAGTTGTTAAGTGAATCACTGCAGTTGTTAAATTAGTAACAGGGTTGTTAAGTGAATCTGGCTTCCCCATTGACTCTGCTTGTCTCAGAAGGTCTCAAAAGGGGATCGCGTGACCCAAGGACAAATATGAGTCAGTTGTCAAGCGGCTGAATTTTGATCACATGACCATGAGGATGTGGCAGTGGTTGTGTGAAGTTGTTTTTGTAAGTGGTTGTAAGTCATAAGTCACTTTTTTCATTTCCGTTGTAACTTCGAACAGTCATTAAATGCACTGTTGTAAGTTGAGAGATTGTATTATCCAGCTTTCTTTATTCTTAAGAAGTTCCTCCTGATCAAATGAAAACTGGTATTTTTCTGAATGTTAAGTTTACTAAATCTAATCATGCCATCTGAGGCAGCTGAGAAAAGTTTTTTCAACTTCTGCATGTGACAATTGTAGTATCCTAAGCATTACATCACCCGTAAGAATGATCTTTTCTAGCTAAATTCTGTACATATCTACACTGGTAGGCTGCCCTGTCGTGAGCGTGGACCACCAACCTTTTCCGGAAGAGGAGAATAGATGGTATTGTCTTTTACTTGTCCCGTCTGCACCTCTGTCTGTCTTTTCTTGCGCCATATTTCAGATGGTAGCTCAAATTGTATTTTAATTTCCTTTGCTGTGTTTTAATTTCTTCTAGGAAAGCTGTGCGTTGCACGTAGTGGCAGGAATTTCCCTCCATCCAAGGGAAGGGAATGAGATGTTTGCCATCCTGCGGCACCATTTAAAGAAACGCTTAAACCTTTAAATGCAAACTGTTTCTCCCAAGCATACATGGACAAAAATGACACAGACACACAGACTGGATTAGGATTGCTCTCTTGTCACAAAACTTTGGGAAGGCAGAACCGCAGGGGGATTTTTAGCGGAGGGCTATAGTGCAAGCCTGCCTGTCAAGCAGTCTGAAATAATTTTCAAGCTGGTTTAAAGTTTAAGGTCCAGCCATCATGAGTGCAGAATTGTAACAGGTTAGGGGTCCAGTGTGGAAGTGTGCGATACTTGGTTCTTTCCATCTCTTCCCCATAAGGCAGGGAAACTGAGAATTTATAGTGCTTCAGTGGCTGCAAAACTTCCAACTGCCAGCAGTTCAACCTAACATGGTTAGTGGTGAGAAGAAATGCCTTATTGGCTTGAGTGGGAGGGGGAATTTGTGCTTTCAAACTCCAACAATACCCAGTCACCTATATCTGATCAGGAACAAAAGCCACTCGGCTTTAGCTCACATTTCTCTGCAAAAGTTCCCGCAGGTCATAGTTTAAAGATGTGTTTTGTACTTACCAGTCTGCTTTAGGAATCGCTGTTGCATCAATTCCTTCTGGTTTTTTTTACCTGAGCATGAGTTTCTGTAGAGATTTTTCCCACCTAGAGATCTGTACAAGATTTGCCTTCACTGGTATATTCTACACATTGACAGTTGTCTTCGCTGATCTTTTCAAAAGCAGATTCTGCATGGACGGTGAGAAATATATCTTTGGCTCAGTTCTTTTCATGCCTGCATATTATTTTGCTTTCTCTTTTGAATGCTAGGCTATCTAAAAAAAAATCTCAGCTGGAGCTTGATTCTTGCTGACTGCATGGACCTGTCTGTGAAGTTTTCTTGGCAACAATTCACGAGTGGTTTATGCTTCCTTTCATCCAGACTAGGGTAACTAGGGGAAAGAATTGTACTTCTTTTGGCTTGTTCTCTGGTTAAAAGGTTTTCACGTTAGATTTACAAAGTGATTCAGAAATAACAAGAAATGTTGGCTGACTACTGTACATCAACATGTATAGGATGGATATTATGACCTGGTTTAGAATGATTTCTTTGGTGAAGTAGAAGCTGATATGAAATGTATAAATCTTGTACAGTTACATGGGCATAGCATTTTAGAGCTATTAGGATTTCAACTTTATTCTGGCAAGAAAGAATGTTTTCCAAAAGAAAATGAGCATACTTCCTTTTTATAATATAGCCAAAATGTTTTACCTCTACCAGCAGCATTGCTATGTAATGAGACTATAGGCAGCTTAGCAGAGAACATAAGGTGACCTTATGGCTAAAAGAATGCAAAAATGTCCTTGCTGCCTGCAAGGAGTATCAATCCTTCCATTTCCCACGATCCAGTCAGAGGTGAAGAAGCTTCTTGGATGAGAAGCGAAACGTCTTCAAAGAAAAACCAGAAAGTCCAGTTGCCACTTGAAAAGAGCACCTTTGGGTTTCTCTGTTAACCCCTTGGAGGCTTCTGCCCCTCTTGCCTATTTGTTTCCTAGGCCGCATCTCTTCCCCTCATTCCCCAAGGTCATCCACACATTACATTACAGTGACTGAGTGGGATAAAACTTGACTTATTGTCACAGTTGAGCCCAGAATTTCTGTTGTTAAGTGAGTCATTTGAGTGAGTTTTGCCCCATTTTACGACTTTTCTTGCCACCGTTGTTAAAGTGAATCACTACAGCTGTTAAGTTAGTAACGCAATTGTTATGTGAATCCGGCTTCCCCATTGACTTTGCTTGTTGGAAGGTCGCAAAGTGGAATCATATGACCCTGGAGGATCCTGCAACCATCATAAATGTGAGTCGGTTGCCGAGCATTTGAATTTTGATCACATGATCATGGGGATGTTGCAAAAATCATAACTGTGAAAAGCAGTCATAAGTCACGTTTTGCAATGCTGTTGTAACTTTGAACGGTCACTAAAGGAACTGTTGTAAGTCAAGGTTGTTCACGCAAACTGTTACTGTCAGCCTCTGGAGATAATCAGACAGGCAATCAAAACCACACTACCTCTCTACTTTCAGAGAACTAGGCAGGATTCCTTGTGAGATGCTTTCTCCACTCCCATTTTTTTCTGTGGGCTGAAAGACCCTAGTCCTGGTGTGTCAAACTCAAGGCCCACGGGCTGAATCCGGCACATGGGGTGTCGCTCTGAAAACAGCAGACCGGTCCGCAGTGCTGTGATGCCCTCCTGCAGCCCTCTGCCAGTGAAAACACAGCTCAGGGGGGGCACACCCCTTTGGCAGAGTGCGGCAGGAGTCCATCCCAGCTGAAAACAGAGCCTGGGGGGAGCTGCCTCGGCTACCACAAGTGCCCCAGATATGAGCGACATTGAGCTGGCCACGCCACCCTGATCATACCACTCCCCCAGCCTCCCCGAGGTCAAACACAACCCTGATGTGGCCTTCAGTGAAATCAAGTTTGACACCCTTGCCCCAGTCTATCCATTGTTTAGGCTATAGCTCTTCCTCCTTTATCCCAAGGTTTCCCTAATAGCCTATTACAGATACCATTATCAGTTATCTCTCTCAGGCTTGGGAGATTAAATTTTGTACAGTTAACTGGGATTTACTCCATTACTCTATTTTCTGGATATATACAAAATACTTTAATCCTAAATCATGCGAGTTAAGTTTAAAGGTACGTTAGGGCTTAAATGTGTTTGACTACATTGCGGTTTAGTGTGTCATGCAAACCCAGGAAACGTACATCTTGAAAAATTTCCTGTACCAGGAAACAGGAGTGGGGGGGATGGTTGGATGAATGAGGAAACACAAATTGCAAAAACTGCTTTCACTCTCATGTTTAAGATTAACAGGGCAACCATATCAATGCCTGTTAAGAAGGAAATCTCACTGAATATATGGATGTTTGACTATTTTTTAAAAAGTGTATGCTTTTGAAAATACGAAACAAAATCTTGTTTCACTGACAGTTGTTCCAAAGAACTGGCAAGATTTTCGAAACAATTCTGGGGAGGAAAAGTACCAAAAAAGTACCAAAAAAGTTTCCAAAGCTTGCATGATTTTTCTCCAACCAATAGTCCGTAACCACTGCAGGGTGAGCTAAGGACACAATGTCATATTAAAATCTTCCTTCACTCTTCAAACTGGATTCATATTCAGCGCCGAGTTGGTCCTTCTTTTGTAAACATTTGCTAAGAAGGATCCTGTAAATTTAGCTTAAAATGATTTTTTTCTTTCTGAATATGTCCTGCTAGATAAAAGATCAGATATCAGGTCTGTGAGGAAATGATCTTAGCCCAGATTATGGAAAGTGTTCCCATCCCTAAAGAGATACTGTTGGTGTTTGCTCTCCCAAGTATTTAGAAAGATAGAAAAAGCATACTGCTTTCACCAAACTCTTCATTCTCAATTAGTTAACGTTTTTCATATTGCTTTTAATTGCATCAAGTTCATTCCATTTTATAATTGGAATTGTCTATTGCTGTAAACTGCCTTGAACATTAGAATAAGAAAGGTGGGGAAGGAATTTAATAATGAAATTAAAATACAGACAGTCCTCGATTTACAACAGTTCATTTAGTATTTAGTGACTGTTTGAAGTTACAGCGGCACTGAAAAAAGTGACTTATGACCATTTTTCACACTTATGACCTTTGTAGCAGCCCCATGACCGTATGTTCAAAATTCAAGTGCTTGGCAACTGGTTCATACTTATGATGGTCGCTGTGTCCCAAGGTGATGTTATCCCCTTTTGCGACCTTCTGACAAGCAAAGTCAATGGGGAAACCAGACTCACTTAACGACCATGGTACTAACTTATCAACTGCAGTGATTAACTTAACAACTGTAGCAAGAAATGTCGTAAAATGGGGCAAAGCTCACTTAACAAATGTCTCACGTAACATCCGAAATTTTGGGCTCAATTGTGGTTGTAAGTCGAGGACTACCTGTAGTTAATATGTTAATTAATTTAGAAAGTAGTTAACTATATCTAAATCTTCTAGCCCTGAATGTGGGATAGAGGCCAGATATGATGATGACAATGATGTTATCCATTCAGTTGTGTCCGGCTGTTGGCGATTCTGTGGACCAGGTCTCTCCACATCTTCTGATTTTGCACCACTTGTTGTATGCTTTGGCTGATGTCAGCTTTGATGTTGTCCAGTCCCCATGTTCTTTGATAGCCTGGTTTCCTTTTACTTGTAACTCTTTCAAACATAATTGCTTTCTCCGGTGAATTCCCCCCTCATGACATGACCAAAATAAGTGAGACACAGTTTTGTGATTTTGGCCAGATTATATACAGGTTTCCATTCTGTTGCTTCTCTTCTATCCACCATTTAGTGCTCTTGCAGCTGAAAACACTTTTCAGAATTGTTTTCCAAAGGTGGTTTAAATCCCACTTCCCCCTTGCAAGGCCATGCCAAGATGTGTGAAATTATGTGGCTGGATGCCTCTACTTTTCCTTTGATGAGTGGAATATGCATTTTTCATGTAAATGGAATTCTACCTACATATTTCCTGAGTTGTGGGCGCATGAGTAGGTTTATGCAGCTAATATGAATTCAGATTTTAGTAACTACAACGTTAGTGTATAGTCTTCATCCCAAGAGATCACACCTAGGAAATGAGTTATGTCAATGGAGCTTGAGATCAGTTGGCAGCCTTAAGCTGTTGCCTATGACTACATATGTGCTGGGGTCTAAGTAGGTTTTGCACCCCAAAGATTGTGCTACTTGGCTGAATTGGCAGCCCTGCTTGCTCTGGGACTTAAAAAGATTCAAAGAGAGTCCATGGCACTACACGGTTGCTTGCCACAACTGCTTTTAAAAAAGGCAACTGGACTTTCTTGAAAAATCAACGCATCTTTGATTTTTAAAGCACCTTTGGGGCAACCATGACCTGGATGATTGAGAAGCTCCATAGATATCTACCACAATTGCCATTCTGCAGATCTGCTCTCTGGTTGTGCAGAGATCATAAAGCGTTGTCCACAGAGCATCACCAGGAGAAGGATTCAAAATATGCATTTCAGCTCAGCTATATGTCTGCATCTTTATATGTACATCTAGAGTATTTAGCTTTTGTTAATTTTAATCATTTTAATATTTACATAATGAAATATGTAATCATTGCATATTTATACTTTTATTATACGGTAAGCCGCACAGAGTCACTTCCAACAATGAGATGGATGGCATATAAATTTCATAAATATATGAACAAATATAGTATGCTCTTCTATTATTCATCCAAAATTGTTATCTACTTGGATGGGATATTAATATCACACATTTGACAAATAGGCTAGCTATGACCCTTTCAGATTCAAGAAAACCTAGTTGCAAAGAAAATACAATTTCTGTGGCTGGTGATCTTCCCTAGCATTAATTTTCTATGTTTCTATGTCATTTGCTAGGAGTAGTTCCTCTGTGGCCTAAAATTGCAGGATATTTCCAAACTTGGAACCCCAAGATCATGAAATTGGGTGGCTGGCCAAACGGCAGTGTGGTATTTTACAGCCAAAGAAAAAAATCATCCTTCCAAGTGCTAAACTAGAAAATCGATTTTGAAAAACTCAAAACCACAAAAAATGTGAAAAGGAATTGAAAGTCAGACTTGCCCCTTTCGGTGACATTATAGCATCACTGTCTTCCAGCCTATAGCTACTGGAAATCTACATTGGGGAAGAAAAAACCCCAAATTCTCCATATGTATAGATTGTACTGAATATAAATAAACCTCTCAACTCCCTTACCTAGTTGACAAAAATGTTGAACAGGCCTGGACCCAGGACAGAATCTTATGATACCCGACTCAGGGTTTCCCTCCAAGCCGGAATGGACCATTAGTATAATGGTCCAATACTGTATGGTCCAATTACTGTAATAGTCCAATACTGTCTTTGGGTGTGAACATCTAGCCAATCAGAAATTCATCTACTATTAATTAACCTGCATTTTAAGTATTTATCAAGAATATCATGAGACACTCCACTAAAATCTCTGCTAAGGCTCGGTACATTATGTCTAAAGGAATGTAAGAAGCATGAACATGAGAAATTTCAACACAATAAAAGAGGAAATGAATTGTCTACCAATTGACATCTTAGGAATCACAGAATGAAAATGTTCTGAAATTTGGTCACTTTTTGACAGAGGTTTATTCTGTTTATTACTGTACTCAGGATATGAAAAACAAAGACATTATTGCTCTCTTGAAATAATATACAAAATAGCAAAGGCAGTCTTTGGGTTCAATGCAGTCAACGACTGTTTAATATTAATTAAATTACAAAGACAACCCTTTAATATACCAGTTATCCATGTTTATGATCCAAACGCTGATGTAGAAGGTTGGTGAGTTTTACCGTCAAGTTCAGTCTGAAATTAACAGAACATGAAACAAGATGCACTGCTTGTGGTTGGAAACTGGAATGCCAGTGTTAGAAATTATTAGGAGTTGGATCGTACAGTTAGGAAAACAGAAATATAGTACTTCATCAATTCCCAACAATCCAATTATTTTGTTTATTAATACAGTCTTCAAACAGCCAAAACAACACCAGAGATCACCAGATGGAATACTCTGAGATTAAACTGAGTGTATTATAGATACAGAGAGGTGGGTGCCAGCCCTACTTGATAGACCAGACCAGGAAACCAACTCAACAGAAAGGCTAAGCTACTTTTATTGAGAATGGCTAGAAGAACAGAATCTTGCAAGTCTAGTTGTGCTATACCTTCTCTTCCTCCTTATATTCCAGGGAATTAGAAAGGGACCAAAGGTTGGTGCAGAAGGAAGAGCAGTGAAAGTAAGGTGGGTTATATGACATACGATTGAGTCCAAGATTTTGTTCGCATTTTCCCGAGGGTCTGGATGGGGAATTGGAATGTCATTTTGTTTTTTAATCATGAATAAGTATATTTTAAGGCTTCTGCTTCAATGTTTATTCGGTTCTGTGACAGGATGACCTGCTGGAAGCAAGGGAGGGGGATTCTGCCGGTTCGGACGAACCGGTAGTTCCAGCGATGAGATGGCCCTGCCCGCCCGCCCCTGCCCTAGTCTGTGCTTTATTGTTTTGCAGCTTACCTGATTCGTGCGGCACAGCAAATTGCCGCACGTCAGCTGTTTTACACACCAGGGCTGCAGTAGAAGGTGAGTTCTGTAGCTAAAAATGGGCTTTTGCAAATGCTGAGCACGTGCACACACGAAGCACACACTCACCGAACCGGTTGTTACACCAGTTGAATCCCAACACTGGCTGGAAGGGACCTTGGAGGTCTTCTAGTCCAATCCTCTCCCCAAGACAGGAGTCGTTATTCCATCCCAGACAAATGATTATCCAATCTTTTCTTGAAAACCACCAGCGATGGAACACCCCCTACTCCAGAAGGCAAGCTATTCCATTGATTAATTGTTCTCATTTTCAGGAAGTTTCTCTTTAATTTTAGGTTGGATCTCTCACTGACTAGCTTCTACCCATTGCTTCTTGTCCTGTCTTCGGGTGCTTTGGAAAATAAATAGATTCCTTCTTTTCTGTAACAGCCCTTCAAGTATTTGGCTATCACATCACCCCCTAACCATGATTACATTTTGCTTTTTTCCCCTCAAGGTTGGATTTTGATCTTGCCAGATAAAGAAGAAGTGTCACGTAGGCTGCTAGAAAGTTCTTGGTTTAGTTAGGATATCTGTAAGCAAGCATGTCTATCTTATCTAAGATTGATGAGATTTGTCGGGCAAAGTAGTTTCATTTTGTGTACGTGTACTGGTGTGGATTGGAGGTGGTGTTCATGCATCAAAGGAGAAGGGCACCGAAAAGTCTGAAGGAAAGAAGGCAGTGGAGTTGGAAAGAAGTTCACCAGAGGAAGGAGGAACATGCAACAGATAATCCCAGCAGGAGTAAGCAAAGTCAGGGAAAAAAAAGATCTGCAAAGCAGGTTAGCTGTGAAAGATGGAGAAATGGAAGGATACCCCAGGAGAAATGGGGCAGAGATGAGCAATCAGGGTGCTGGCTTTACTAGACGTTTAAAAAAGTATTGTTTTTCTCACTCTCTTCTTTCTCTTTAACTTATAAAAGACTGGGATCAAGAAACTGAAAGGAAAGCAAAATCCAGTGATTGAGTTTAGCAACTGAATGGATAAGGGTATTTCTGAGACAGTTAAAGGACTTCAAAAGAGCTTTGTAAATAAATAACTATTAGACTGTTGACATATTTTTGTAGTTAAGACTTGCATACCCAAAGTAGAGGTAAGGTACTTTGCTTTTGGAAAGATAAGCACAAATGATTTATTTAATTTGCAACAAATATCACTTTACTGTAGTTGGCAGAACAACATTGTGGGCGTGTGTGTGGTGGGGAGGGAGAGTTGGATTTTTGTTTTTTCCTACTTTCTAATATATTTGTATGTGCGAGAGAGGTAAGCAAATTTGGGAGGGAAGAGGTCATCACATTTGAAATGTTGAGAACATCTCATTTTACTCAGACAGCTACCACAGTAGGTATGGCCATTTAGAAACAGCTATTTACTAGAAAACAAACCCATGCCCACAAATACTCAGTACCATCTCACTGAGATGTTTGCCCTGCCCCCCAAAAAATGTTTTTAAAAATGTAGGATGAGGCAGTAAGGCTGATGAACAACAATAGAAATTATTTGGAACCAGTGGAGACCTGTAAGCATATTGCTGATTATCTGAAAGTCATCTGATGGGGTGACATGAATGCTCTCTTTAAAAATATGAAGTCCTGTAACAATAGCACTTAGACTTATATACTGCTTCACTTTACACCCTTCTCTAAGCGTTTTACAGAGTCAGCCTATTGCCCCAACAATCTGTATCCTCATTTTATCTACCTCAGAAGGATGGTAGGCTGAGTCAACCTTGAGCCTGGTGAGATTTGATTTGCTAAATTGCAGTCAGCCGGCAGTCAGCAGAAGTAGCCTGCAGTAGAGAGAAGGCAGCTGACGTCACGGCGAAGCTGTGCAGACAAGCAGCAGCTCCGCAAAGCCCAGATGATTTCTTCACGTCCAGAGGCTCTACGGAGCTGAAAGTCACCCTGTAGGGGTGATGAAGGGGATGCTTCAGTGGTCGCGAGGAGAGCACAGTCCCCTTGACTGACCCGAAGAAAACCCCTTGAACCAGCAGAAGAAAAGACAGCCATTATGGCTGAACCAAAGCCATGAAGACAGCTGAAACGGAAGTGAAGAAAGGAAAGAACTTGTAACAGTGTGCTTGGTATGAGTAAGAAATTCTTCTAACTTTTGCCGTGGAATTTTCCCTAAAGTACCCCCTTTGGAAAGTGGGACTCAATGGAGGTAAATAGCGGCGACTAAGGACCTGGAGCTACTGTCAGATTTGATAAAGAAAGAAAAGAAATTGCAGTTAGAAGTAATTTTAAAAATAAAAGACAGACTGGATTAGTTAGCTTTTCAAAAATAAAATTGTTTCAAAATTTTGGACTATACTCTTAGTACCACCTTGACTTGAAGAACTCTGGGAAACTATCGGAAAATATTTTCATTCAGATACAAAGCGGAGGAAAAAAAAGTAACATTGACATCTGCTGGCCGAGGAAGGCAATATAGACCTGGAAAAAGTTGATGAAGTGAAAGCTGTTATGAACAGGATAGACTGGCTGGAATACACTAAACACCTGCAACTAATTATACTTGGTGCTTGGAGACAGACTGTGAAAACATTCGACTTTTAGAACCTTGAGGATTATAAATATGCTGGATAGTGTTGAGAGTGAAACAGCTTGGAGTTCTGAAACAAAGTGGGGACTGTTAAGGGACTAATTAATTGAGTGATTGTCTGAACTGCTCTAATACTGGCTATCTTGGTGTGACATAACTGGGACATTGGAATTCTGACAGATAAAAATAAAATTTTAAATTTATTAAAATAAAGTAAAATGGGACTGCAAGGTGAAATAAATATCTTACTAAAAGGAATACTATTGACGCTCCAAGATATGCAGGAAATAATGACAAGGAACCATCGGGAGATAAAAGAATTGATACATAATGTAGTTGTGAGACCAGAAAGCTATGACCAAAAGACATTGAACAACAAACATGAAATTCAGAAAATAACAGAAAGAACAGAGGAAAGGATGGGAGGGAAAGCGACAAATGACACAAAAAGATAAAAAAGAAGAGAGAGTCAAAGCTGAAATAGAAATGGTGAATTACACTTTAAGAGACAAAAGTTAGAAGGGGATACACAGAAAGACACCCCTGAAGTGAGGAAAAGATCATTGAAAGGTGTATTGAAGGTTCAAAAGAGCAAAGAAACGGTAGAGATAGAAGAAATAAACATGAATGAGATAAGAAGATACAAGATACCATGGGAGGAGTATGGGAGATGTGCCAAGAAGTCAACAAGAGTTGAGATACGAAAACGGGCAAGAGATGAGAGATAAATGCAGAACACTGTTTAACACAGGAGCTGTACCATTAAGAATTAGTATAATGATAGAAATTAGAAATGGGGAGAAGATCATTTTTTTGATTTGGGAACTATTCTATTAATGGGTAGAAAATAGCAGCAGAAGTTAGAAATTTGGACATGCAAACAAAGATGTGTAATAGAATAATGAACATTGAATAATTAAGATAAGTAAACCTTAGGATTATTTGGAGGTTAATTGGCTATAAATGTGATGTTTACCTGAGGTTTATAAATGTTTGATATTATTAAGTGATTATAAATAAAATTAAACAGAGGGCCTAATCAAACAATGTAAAATTTTTAACAAGGATAAGTGAAGATGAAGATGAATAGGTATGGAGGATAATAGTTATAATTACTGTATAAGATTTATCACTGGTATTCAACAGAGAAAGTAGAGATTGTACCCAGACAGTATACTGTTATTGTGAATATAGAAATCCTACGCATAACCAAGAAAATTATACAATAAAAAGTAATAATAATAATAATTTTAAAAAGTAGCCTGCAGTACTGTATTCTAACCATTGCGCCACCGTGGCTCATTGTACTGTACCTTATAAAATAGAAATGTGTACTTTAATTTGTTGTCCCCAGTACAGATATGTTCACATTTGGAATATATTTGGAGAAATTTTGGTCTGTTTTGGTTCACTGCTATAGCAGCAGAATCTATTTTTTGCAGTTGTACCAAGAATATTTCAGACATGTAATGCGACATCTTGAAAAATACGGCATGCTTCATTTAATCCTCCAAGAAAAGATTGAAGGCAAACGAGGTCCAGGCAGCAGAAGAATATCATGGCTTCAAAATCTAAGGGACTGGTTTGGACAAAACTCAGC
>JANHFL010001953.1:142000-158253 GCA_032468155.1 Oxyrhabdium leporinum | reverse complement strand
TAAGTCATTACTGACGCTTAGCAAGATAGACTTCCTCTACGACAATCTGCTCCTAACCTATTCCTTCAGGTCTTCAAATGACGCACCCATTCCTACTCTAGAGAGTTAAGTCCTCACATAATATGTTCAAAGTAGGGTAGTTTAAGGCTCTCCATTTGCATCGACATCATTCAAAGTCAGCTATAGATTATTTGACATCTGTTAGGTTTTATTGTCCATTACCTTATGCCACTATAGTTTTCTGCTGACTCAAGGTAGATAGAAAATATTTTTTAACTCAGTTGTGTGGAAAGATTATTAAGCCAGGATCTTCAGGTTCACCTTTGCTTTTTTTTTTCCCTTGCCCCTCCCCTATCTAGAGAATTGTATTTTGTTGCTCCATTGCATTCAGGTCCTTGCCTATTTATTTTATTCATCAATAATTTATATCCTGCTTTGCAAAGTTCAAGATGCTAGCCATGAGATTGTTCTGTTTTATCTATACAATAGTTATGTGAGCTTGGTTAAGTGATTTGTCCAATTTATTAATCAACCCAAAGTCCATCAATTCAGATCCAAAATGGTGTATTTTCTGGGCTGCACTGATTTGTTTAATAAGTTGGAGTTATATAGTATATTAGTTGGATTTGCATATCGCACCAAACCATAATGCTGGTTTGATTTGGATTTAGCATGTTATGTATAAAATTTTAATTTATAACTTAATGAAGTATGTGCCAATGAACCAATTGGTTAAATTATGGTTTAGTATGAAATGTAGACCCAGTCAGGAAATTATGAAAGTTAATAATAACTTTTCATTAGGCTGTCTTTTATTTGTTTTCATTGTGCTGGTATCAAATTTTGGAACAGCATACCTGAAGAAGAGTGATATGTTTATTTTAGTTATTTAAGATGCTTATTCACCAACTTGCATTTTAAAAACTCCAACAGCATTTTATAATAGCAGTATAAAATTACAAGATGGCCAAAAAAATAATACGGTATAAACAGTGCACAGATTTCTAAAAAGCAATATGCATTGTACCACATGATTTATTATTTTCCTGACACTTCAATACATTTCTTGGCCAGTGAATATAAGCCAGGAAGACAGAATTGTACCTTCTTTGTTTGCAAGCATATGTGAGTGAAGTAGCACTGTTAAAATACTTAAAGTGCACTTTCAACAAGTGGTGATATAACAGTTGTTCAAAGCCAGCATTATCTCTTATGTCAAAGCAGCTTTTTGTAGATCTTCCTTTTAATCTCATAGCACTTAACATGCCAGAGTTTCTTTGATAGGTTGTCTTTTCTCCTTCAGGAAATTCGGAAATAGTCAAGAAATACCTTTCCCCTTCCCTCTCGTTTTATATTGTATTGAACGTAGAACTTTTCTTCAAGAGCTACAAAGTAGATCTAATTATACTTACTGAAATTAAAGTAAAGAGGGTAATAACTTGAAATAAATGGAACCCGGTTCAAATATGTAGTGAAAACTCCTATACAAGCTTCCTAAAAACAGTTGAAGATTTCTTCTCTCTGTAATCTGGCTTGTATTAGCCGTTCTTGGCAGCAAATCAGCTTTTCAAACCTGATGACTTGGTGGACTGTTACAAGCCCTATCATCCACAATGGCTTTGGGGCTGAGGATTATTGGAATTGTAGTTCAGTATGATTGGAAGTGCCTGAATGAGGAAGATTGCCTGTTGGCACATATATTAGAGGAAGCAGCTGTTGATTCATGTTTTCACCTTTTTGACAAAAAACCTAGTTCTATAGGTCCAAACTGATTATGCAGAATCCTCCAGATACAATTTCTTTCCCCCTCTACACACCTCTTTACATGCACCTACTAATTACTTTCTGTTTTTAGACTCTGCAGGAAACAAAGCTGCAGTGTTTCCACCAGGAGGGCGAGCAACATCTGCAAAGCCTTTTTCACCTCCAAGTGGAGTAGGCAGATTTCCGGGTTCTTCTGGACTAAGAGCTCCAACTCCAGAGCCACAGAGAAACCGAATGCCTCCCTCAAGACCTGACTTTGGCTCCAGGCCTGACACGGTTGCTCCTCCTGTGCCAAATACTCCAAGACCTATTCCATCCACTCTGTACAACAGGGGACCACCCCCTGTGCCCGGCACCAGCAGACAAGCAAGCTTAGGGCTTACCCCGCCACCTTTCCCAGGTAATAGAAATTCAGGGCCTGGAGGATCCATTCGACAATCATCAACAGTTAGTCCTCCTTCTCCCTTCTCAAACAGGCCTCCTCTCCCTCCAGTACCAGGTAGGCCAACAGAAGATAAGACACCTCCGCCATTGCCTCCAAGTGGAAACAGGCCATCTTTCGGCAGGGAGGCTTCCCTGCCACCTCCCCCGCCCCAAAACCACAAGCCACCAATTCCTTCCACACCACGGCCACCTGCAATATCTCAGGTACCTCCTCCTCTTCCCCCAAGTCGGCCAGGCCCACCTCCAGTTCCACCGGCATCTGGCGGAAATGATGAAATGCCACGGCTTCCTCAAAGAAACCTATCGCTAGGCTCTTCTCAACCTCCATGTCTGCCTGGCTTCAATCGTTCTGGACCTCCACTTCCTCCCCCAGTTGAGAGACCACCACCTCCTGTAAGGGACCCACCTAGCAGATCAGGTAAGATTATCTGCATCCTTCCAGGGGGCAAAAATTACTACAAAATGTAAAGCCATATTTTGAATGCAGGGTTATGCAATATATATATCCATACACAAATAGTGTGAGGGCAAAGGGTGAGCTGCTACCAAGAATATGGTCAGATGAAAAAAACAATGAGTCCATGGAAGCCATATAACATAACAAAACCCTCCCTGGTTATCACAAAGATAAAAGGAGGAAGAAAGAAGCAAATTTATATTTGCAAGATTTGTTGTTATGGCTTTGCAATAAAAATACTACTAACCTATATGACGTTGGATTCCTAGTCTGATCTACCTGAATAGTTGACACAGGGAGGGATGGACGGATGGGTGGATATTGTTCTTAATGTTCTCTGAACTTTAACAGCTTCTTTGCTGTTTCGTTATTGGGCCAGGTAACAACATGGAGGGTGGAGTTCACTAGCTGTTTGCTTATAGTAGCTTGTCTTACCAGCCTTGATTGTTCTTTTTTATCAGGTTCCAGTACTTGCTTATCTGACTGTTGGTTAAAAGATGTGAGAAGAGAGATAAGAGGGTTTAAATCTGTTTGTTTCTTTTCTTCATTTTTGATTGCTTTCTTTCTGAAATGGATTGTAGACAGAGCTTATTTCAGTGTATTTTTTAATGGCTGCTTTGTAGGGAAATTCAGCCTCCTATAGGAAGAATTCCTCCTTTAGGAATTCCGTTGCATTTTTGGATTTGGCTTAGTGTAGGATACATACTGTTTTCTAACTGAAACTCTGGCTGAACTTTTCAGTATGTTGTAAACTTAAGATACATGGTTGTTACGTCTTATGATTACCAGTTGATGTTCATGGACGCTTTCTCAAATTGAGAATTCAAACTCTGCCTCTTTGCCCCAAGCAGAATTAGATATGTGTGTGTGAGAAGCTGCCCAAGAAATGATCATACAAGGGAGGCAGGAGCCCTCCTTAATGATTGGAGAAAGAAACTTATGAAGAAACCGCCTTAATGGATTAAGCAATTTCAAATAGCAACCTTGCAAGATTCTGTTGATGTAGCCTTACAATAAAGTAGAATGATCTCATCTAATTGTGTTTCCTCTCCAGTTTACCAGGGAGGACTAATAGCATTTGCTTATAGCTTATAAGAAAAATAGCTTTGTTTTTTCCAAAATAAGGCACCTGGTGGGTGGAGGGGGCTTGTTTGGAGATTTGAGAAGAGTGATTGGCTCTGCCAAAAATGTACAGTAACTACTTTTTGTTCCCATTATATTCAGGATCTCTCCCTCCACCTCCACCTCCGCTAACCAGAAACGGAAGTACTTCTAGGGCACTGCCAGCTACTCCCCAGCTTCCCTCAAGAGGAGGATTTGAAAAACCCAGAGGTGGGTCTGTGCCCCCACCTCCTCCTGACAGGCCAGGTTCTGGAGCACCCCCACCCCCTCCTCCACCACTGCTCTCATCTGCCCTCCGAAATGGCTTCCAGGATTCATCCTGTGATGGTGAGTGATGGTATTCCTATTCTGACATTATCTGAATGCATAGTTTCCAATCTGTCAGTGGAGTGGTGGAAAAATATGATTTATGAGCCTCACACATACAACAGCAGGTACTGGAGAGCTCTCACCATACAGTTGGAAGAACTTTCTTGCCTTCTGGAAGGAACTCTACATTCCTTACAGCAAGAGAAGAATTTTCCATCTACACTGGACTCTTGCAGACATAGAAAACCAGAAGGGAAATAAAGGATCCCAATGCCATCATTGAGGTTTCTGGGGAATCAACTTGCATTGAGCTTATGGGAGAAGAAGCATAAACAAATTAGTGATTAGCCACCATCCTGCTCATGGTTGTTCATTTCCAATTTATATATCTACCTCACTTCTTAGTTCTCTACATAAATCAGTCAGTCCACAATTATTTGGCTTCATTCAGATTTACACAAAAAAAGCAAGTGAAAGTAGAAAGTAAACAAGAAGCTGTAGCAGATTGGACGAAACTTCAGATTTGCACAGCATCTGTTCTTCTGGCCACCTTCCCTTTGCTTGAACTTTTCTTGTTTATTCTGCCATCTCCAGAGGACAGAAGCAGAAGGAGCAACCATAATGAGCTGGATAGTGGTAATCACCAATCTAATTATGCTTCTTCTCCCGTAACAAGCAAGATGGTTCCTTAGAGGCCTCTCTGATGGTATTTGGGATCATTTAGTCCCCCTCTTGCTTTCAACACCAATGTTAGCAAGAGTCTCGGTGTTTATGGAAAATTCTTCTCTTGCAGAGTTCTGGAAGGAACTCTGCATTCCTTCCAGAATGCAAGAAAGCTCTTCCAACTGTATGGTGAGAGGTCTCCATACCTGTCATTGTATATATGAGGCTCACATATCACATTTTTCCACCACTCAGTTCATATAATAATCAAAGCGGGCTAGTTAAAAAATACTGATTTTTTTTTAGAAGTAAAGGATGTTTCATTTCAATGTAAACACAGATGATGGAGGAAACAAACCTTTGACCACCTTAGAATTTATATTAGCACTTGTATTTTATTCATTAAATGCATCAATCTTGCTAGAGATAAAAACTATAAGAGAATCTGATCCTGCCTATCTGAATCAGTTATATTATAGAACATTATTGCTGTAAGGATATTAGAAATGTTTTGTGAATTAATAGTAGATGTTGTAAGCTCACATGTTGTTAGTAATATTTTTATATGGTTTCATGAGCAGTGCCAGGTTGATTTTAGATATATGGACTGGGTGAAGTTAATGAGAATGGAAAGAGGAAGTGAAAGGAAGTTACTGTTATTTTCAGTTAAACATATTTGTAGTAATATGAGTCCTGTTAAAAGTATGTAGAGTCACGAGACAATTGAAGGGAAAAAATGGATGCATTCAAGACATGTTGGATGTCAGCTTACCCTGAATCAAAGGGATGTACAGTATTGCTGTTGGAAAAATAAAGTGATTTGAAACTAAAGATGTTACAATATTTGGAAATATAATGCCATCCTCTACAGTCTCAAGAAAAATAATTCCAGCTATGCTAACAAGATCTATTCACATTTGGATGTACTCCCAGTTTAAGATTGGTTTGCAAAATATAAACTCTGTTGAATAATATGTCGTCAGTCCAATATTTTGAAAAATGTAGCAGTCAGTTTTTATGGAATACTCTTGAATGAGCCTATTGGTTGAGATTTGTATTAACATGATTTGTCTTAAGTATGTACTAATGTTACACAATTCCTTTACGTTTATCTAGATGAGTGGGAAAGCAGATTTTCCTTCCATCCTCTGTCTGACTTGCCACCTCCAGAACCATATGTGCCCATGAACAAGAGTTATCCTAGTAAATTGGTAAAAAATGACAATAGAAGTAAGTATTTTTTTTCCTTTAGAAAGTAGATTTAATAATAGTGTACTTGGTGAATTATTTCTGAGTTGAAAATATGTGAAACGTTTTGAATGCTCATCAGACACTCCATAAATATTAAATATAATTATTTTTGGTAAGATCATGGAAAGAGTACCAGTTATCTCAACAGGAGTGGTGTGGCTCTAGTTCTGCTCTCTTCCCCAATGAGTTATTTCAGTGATCCAGTTGAATAGTCTGGTAGATTGCAAGATAAGTCAGATAGATAGGCCATAGGTTACTCATAACTGCTAGTCAGACCTACCACAACCCACTTCTGTTTGCTGAAAAGGCAGATAGATACCTCCTGTGCCAAGATAAGCAACAAAAGATGGAGAAACAAGATTGCGTTGATTCTCTGCTGATCTGTTCCTACTGTAGATATTGGAGAAGAGAGAAGCACAAACCACTAGCTGTGAAGAAAAGATAACCAAGCAGAAAATAAATACAAATAGCCAGCAAATTCTTATTCAATGAATTGTTACAGCCTCAAACCCTCACAGCTTCAACCTCAAACTGTCTACTGTGGGCCTCACCCCATTCCTAAGAGGTCCATAAAGGGGGCATGCATACGCGCACCAGCGTGCCTACCGTCCTTGTCTTACTGTCCCTATTTATCTGTACTTACTTCCTTTGTTTATGCTTACGTTTATACCTATATCTGCTATCTTGTACATGTTAGACAAACAAACAAACAAATAAAGTTCCTCTACCTTTGCTCATCCTTCAGAATTGTCAGCAGATAGAATGACTGTTCTTCATGTCGTGATTCACTCTTAATTCAGCATCATTTTACATCAGATGTGCACCAGAGGGCATAATAATAAAATCTTAAGTGACTAGATTTTAGAAAAATCTAAACATTTTCACTGGTGAGAAATGATGTCATATTACTCTCATACATCATAAAAATTGTTGCTAGTGCGCAACGTAGTATTTAGTAGTCAAAGCACCAGGCTAGGAGCCAAGAGATTGTACATCCTAGTCCTGCCTTACACATAGAAGCTGGATGGGTGATTTTTGGCCAGTCCCCCTTTCTCAGCCCAACACACCTCACTGGGCTATTGTAATGGGGAAAATGGGAGGAGGAAGGAGCATCTTGTGTGTTCACCCCATTGACTTATTTATAAAAATAATAAAGGTAGGATACAAATAAATAAATACTCTAATTGCAAAAGTATGCTCTTTATAACTTTAAACAGTCATTCAATCAAAGTTTAATATTAAAAAGTTTATAACCTGCAAAGTATGTTCTGGACCATAAAGTGCTTATATACAAACTATTTTTTTTCCCTTTCACATTTTTTCTCTTCTGAAAAGCTTAATTTGTCTTCCTTTTTGGGGTGGTGGGAGGGGTTAGCTATAATGCTGCATTTAAGGGTACCATAATTCTGCCATGCCAATAGATGTCTCTTCATGGCTTTAAAAATCATGATAGCCAAATCTTGAAAGGTAGACTAATTTGAACTTTTAAGTAATTTATTTTTAATGAGATTGCTTTTATATTTGTATAGCTTAGAACTGCGATCCCAACCTTTCTGGCTTGATGGCCTGGGGAGGGGGGGGAGGGGATGGTTCTCTGTGAATGGCAGGCCCGCAAGCAAGCACGCATAGTTCCATGCCCTTTGCACAAATGGAGCTGCACATGTGAGTGTGACTGCCTGCTGCTCACTCAAATGAGCTGCATGCATACACGTTCACCTGCCACTCACATGGCCCGGTTCCGAACGGGCCAAGCCCAGTAGTCAGGGAACCCCTGGATCAGTTGCATGAAGGGGCCTATTCCCTGAAAAGACTACTATCTGCAGGAGCGTTCCATTTTCATCAGGATGGTGAAAGTGTCACAGCATTACAGTGTAGACTGTGCACTTTCATATATGTGTGTAATGTCACAGTGCGCTTAGACATGGGGCAGACTTTGAATGCCGAGGCTGTAATACTATGGAAATTCTGCCCTCTCTTGCCCTCTCCCTAGGGATGCCATCATTGCTGACCCACGAGCTGTAATTTTACCACTTACCACTTACTAAGATGTCTTTTTATAGGACGTTCCTATATGTTTAATTTTTCAAACTTGTTTCCAACAAAGAACACGGTTTTGATAAATCTGTCAGTAAAAGATGACTGTGAGGTTTGCTTTCTCTTTCTTTAGGTGGATCCAGTCGTAGAGAAAGAGGTGCTCCTCCACTGCCGCCCATCCCACGGTGAAGTGGGCTTCTAATCCCTTTCAGGATGACTGTTATCCTTACATGTTCTTTGAATCTCTCCACATGTAACAATGTTCCTTCTCCAACAGCACTTTTGAGCACAACTCCTCAACTTTTGGTTATTTTTTTATATTTTTCCATTTAATTTGGTGAAGATCAAGAACTTGCTTTGAATGGCCTGCCTACGCTGGTCTAGATTCAGGGTGACTGAGATCTTATTCCCGATTTCTTGGCATTTAGTTCTACTGATACTAGTGGAACTTGCTTCCAATAAAATGCCAAAGTATCCTTACCTTGAAAACTATCTTCAAAACGTCTTGGAAACTATCATTTGTTGCAGTTCTGCTCATCCTTGTCATCTTTTTTCTCTGCCTTGGTTTATAGCATAATATTCTTAGATGTAATTCCTGGAGATGAAATCTTCTCTATTTCTATGGGTGGAAGTTTGGTTCACTTTTTAAAATGTAATCTCTGTGAGATTACTGATCAATTTGATTTGGCCCATTTGGCCATTAAAAAAAGAAAAACACCGTGGCACAGTAATTGCTACATTCCACCTCTAGAAGGAGATTGGGATAATTATGTGACATTTTATCAGGCAATCTGTTTGATCTGTAATGAATTGGAGCCTTTCAGAGACCAAAAGAATGTTGCCATCAAGATTGCTTATAACTTCCGTTACAGCTTTCACAAATGCAGCTCAGTCTAGCTGTTGGGCTCAATTGGATTGAAGTGGAGAATTAAAAAAAGAAAAATATTGGGCACTCAGTCATTAGGTTGGGATGATTGATTGTCATTGTCATCTTGAGGATTACACCATCACTAATGGTTATACTATTAGACCTCCCTTCTAAGATGTATCGTACCCAAAGCTTTCCAATATGTAATGTTTACTATAAAAGTCTATATTTTGATCTGTGAAAGACAGATACTCAACAATAATTTAGTGTATTCAAGTATCAAAGAATGCCACTAAGATTTTCTGTGACTTTTTGCTAATATCTATGTGCTGGACCTCCATTTTTATTATGGTACAAGTTGAAACTTTTGAGTATGGGAATTTTTTATTTGGCTCATATGTGCTTCAAAAAGCTTTTATTTTCTTTTGCGTGGCAGCTACTAATCAAACATCCATCTATATGTAGGAAATGTCTAACTATAGAACAAATTGAGCTGTTTACAAGCTCTCGTTTAAGTTTTCAACCTGGGTTCAGTAGAGTTTAGTATTTATGTTCTGATTTTGCTGCAATGATCATTCCTTTCACAAGATTTTCCTTACCTGAAAAAGGTGCAAGAGAAGACTTGGTTATTGAGGGTTGGGATCATATACTTTTGGAATCCTGCCTGTCAATAAATGGATTTGGCAATTTGCAATGTTCATTTTATCTAATTGATATTAACGTATGACAAGAATCTTTGAATTATGATTCTGTACTGAAATTCATGTGATAAGCTGCCCCGAGGGGCTTGACGGTGAGATGAACCGTATATAAATTTAATAAATAAGTAATAAAACAAATAAAACAAATACAGTTTCTATTTAGGGGAGATAAATTATGAAGATTTAATTTCAAGGATCTTCTCGGTTTTATCTACCTAATACTTTGCAAGTTAGAGGCAGGAGAGTGATCTTTCAAATGTTATTAGCAGTGTCTGTAAAGGAGGTTAAAAAAAAATTAAGATGGCAGTCACTACAGCATGATCAAAGCTGCCGCCCTTTCTATCTGTCATGATATTGTGGGCACGTGCAGAGAAGCTGGGTTTCAACTGCCATAATTGTCATCTTGACTTTTTTTTGACCTCACCTCTGCAGATGCTGAGCGATGATGTCATGAGATGGGAAGAAGCAGAAATATTGATGAATCAATGTGTTTAATATAATGTAATGCACAACAGAATTGTGGAAAGGTAAAGTAAGATCTCTTTAGTCACATACATGAAAAATAAACTCACATATTTGAGGAAAAGGTCTGAGGATACACTCGAAAGTGTTCACAATGGTATTTGTATTAGCGGCTTTATCAGCAAAGACACCTTTGTATAGTTCCTGTTTATGGCAAACAAAGGATAGAACTAAAGCAGGGGTGTCAGACTCACGGCCCGTGGGACAGATGCGTCACGTGCTGGCCCCGTCCCCACCCGGTTTAACAAAGGGGGGGAAAGTCCCAATATGTCACTTGACAACGGGAGTTTGACACCCCTGAACTAAGGAGAGCAGAGAATATAACTCTTAATTTTCTGTGAGTGTATGTTGTTTTTAAGTTTACTTTTTGGGATTAAAGTAGACTTTGTCCTAGTGTTGAGATTCATTCTTTGAACCCACTTCTGTGATGGAATTGGTATGTCATGAATACCTTTCAGGATCCAAAACCTTTACCCAAACAAATTTTACTATCGAATCAGAGATTTATTTACATAAACTATAATCAGCAATAGGTTTCAGCACTTTTCAGGATCATATATGGTCTAGAATTATATTTTTCAATGGACTATTGCCCTGTTTGTACATACTTAATTCTGACATTCATACAGATGAATCATTCCAGTTTCAGTCTGATTGCCTTTGTACAGTACATGTGTGTGAATTATAAACAACTTCAACACAATGAAAAAAAATGAATTATTTACATTTTGTTGCAGAAACCGGAATATTTGTTTTTTGTATTACC
The DNA here is from genome assembly GCA_032468155.1 of Oxyrhabdium leporinum. Lineage (NCBI taxonomy): Eukaryota > Metazoa > Chordata > Lepidosauria > Squamata > Cyclocoridae > Oxyrhabdium > Oxyrhabdium leporinum. Next base: position 147,352 of record JANHFL010001953.1, on the reverse strand, counting down.
CAGATTTTTTATATGCAGCAAGGTCTCTGCATCTTGGATATGTAGTTTGATAGTCAATTTCTTTCTTTTTTCTTTTTTACCATATAAAGGGAATGTGGCAGAAAGAAATTCCAAATTCACTGCAATTGCAGTGTAATAGATATATAATGTAATAGAACCTTTGAGCTAGAAAAGTTGGGCAAACTGATTTATCAATGAAAGGGCCTGTCATGCTTGTACTCTTATGCTAGTAGATTAGTCATTATAAATAAGGTTATAGGGCACTGTCCTTCTGCCAGTAAATCAGGATCAGTTTTCTGGTGCTTTCTGGCTCCAGTGGGATGTCAATTCCAAATCTCGTATCATTCAACAACTTTGACCATTGCTGATTAGGAGTAATGGGACTTATAGTTCCAACACATCCAGAAAGAACCAGTTTAGAAAAAAACTAGTCAAGATATGTGAAGAAGTATAGTCAGCGAGGAATAGAAAGAGCAGGCAAATAATAAATATACTCTGCTTAATTATTTTTTCTTACTGTGCTTAGTTATAAGCACATACCAGATAATATTGCTTACCATAACTACAACTATTACTACTAAATAGCTGCCATTTTTGTAGCGTTTAGAAAATTAGATATTTTTTTTTACTGTTAATCAATCAAAGTATTAACTTGGCAAATTTACTTCTAGTGCAATATAATCTGAAATTCCAACCAAAGCCTTAACATATGCAGAGTGTGATGTGGCCTTCAGAGAGAAACATGGTCTTCTCTCTTTCTCAGAGGATAATTTGTTAGCACTTTCTCTTCTGTAGGAATCTTCCTCAAAGAAGTTATGCTAAATACTGTAAGAAAATATTTCAAAGGAGAAGAGATTTGTTTTGGTTGTGTAAACCATATCTCTTTTTCTTTCTTCAGATATATTTTAAAAACAACATGTTTAACACATTTTAGTATAGATGTCTTAGAGTACATATTTATTTATGCACAATAAGTAAACGGGGAAAAATAAAATCAGATTTTCATCCCTGGAGTCTTGAAACATCTTGGTGCCTTGAGTCTAAAGGGCAGCTTTGAAAAGAAACAAGATCTAAAACTTATTGTCCCCACTGTGAATTTCAAATACAACATTTATACTTTATCATGTGTGATATTCAAGCAACATACAACCCACAGTATTCACTATGTAACATCTTATCGTACTATATAGAAATACAATATAATAAATTGCAAAAGACTCATCAGATTGCAATTTTAATATCGTTATTCTAGCAGTATCTTGGATGAATGAATTCATGGAAATTTGAGATGGATGTGTTTAAAATTTGAAAAAAGTAAAGTTTAAATCCTTTTCATATGAATGAACCAAATCATTTGTGAAATAACAGGATATGCATTTTAAATACATGCTCAATACCCTCCTTTTAATAAAATTGCACATATATCAGGGAATAAAACATGCCCATATTGTAAATAAGGTTGTTTCTGTTTGACTTTAGGTTATTAACATGCTTATCTTAAAGTACATGTACATGAGAAACTAAATGGCAAGTGAATTTCTTGCACGTACAAAGGAATAAAAATTAAAATGATGCAAAGGTTTGTCAGAAGGAGCTGTATTTGCGTTTGTTATATGCAAAATGAGGGTTGATAACCTATCTGGTTTAGAATCTCATTATTAAGTGGCTACCAAAGCACAAATACTTCAGTGGGACTATATACACAGTGGGTAATTCAGTGCAGTCCTTTTCGATAGTGCCAGTTCACTTGTAATTATCATACTTCCTTCCTATATACTTCCTTCCTATCTCCCAGAATTGTATTACCTCCATCTAAAATTTTTGTTTTGTTGTTTAAGAAATTTAATTGACATATAAAATCTATATGAGCTTAAGATACTGCTTTTCATTTTAAAACATCTACCGGTCTGGATTTTAATAAAACACTTTTGAGTTTTCTGCTTCACATTTAAAACTGACCACTAGATGGTGGTCTTTTGTTTGTTTTTAGTTAGATCTCTACACTGGAAAAGCAGTCCTTGTTTAACAACCTTAACTGGGACCAGGAACTCTGTTACTAAGTGAAGTGGTCATTGAACAAAAGATCATGTGACCACCCCATTAGCAATGACAGGCCTGGTTATGGCCTGTAAATAAATCACCCATGGTCGTTAAGCGAGATATCACATGACCATGGTTTGTGAACCTCCCCTGTTGGCTTCTCCAATGACTTTGCTTGTCGGGAGTCAGCTGGGAAGATTGAAAATGGCGACCACGTTACCATGAATACTGGTCATCACTTTTTTCAGCACCAGCATAGCTTTGAACAGTCACTGAACAAGTGGTCTTTAAATGAGGACTATTTGCAATAAAAATTGACAGCATCCAAATTTGCTTATTTTGAAATCCATAAGGTAGACCTGTGGCAATGACACTTAGGCCTCCTCAATTAAATACATGGCTATTTTTTTAAAAATGTACCATATCTTAACACACTCTGCTTAATGTTAATGGAATATAGTTAGGTATCTGAATTAAATCACACATGGGCAAATACACACATAAATACAATTCAAATTAAAATATATAATGAAACCAAATGCAAACTAAAAAAAACCCTATACAAATTAGGCAGCAGTACAGCCAATACATTTAAAACAATTTCAATTAAAATACAGTTTAAAAGCCTGGGAAAACAGGTTGTCATCTCATGCCAAAATGATGTCAATGTGGGCACTAGTTGAACCTCTTTAGGGAGCCAATTCCATAAATGGGGTATCACTACAGAAGTAGGTCTCCCCCTTACGGAGGCCTACGTCACCACCTTTGATGGATGGATCTGCGGGACGATCCCCATTATAAGATTTTCAAGATTCAAGGAGGTACACGTGGGGAAAGGCATATCCTGTAGTGGCCTAGTCCTAAACTGTTTAAGGCTTTAAAGGTGAAAAGCAGCACTGTGAATTAGGGTTGGGAAACAATTAGCATTCATTGTAAATGGAAAGCACTGGCATATTTGTATCCATCAGGCCCTTTAGTTTAGACTCTGTTTTGAATCAGCTGAGGTCCCAGATTGACTTAAAGTCAGTCGTACAAACAACAATCCAACTGAGATGTTACCGGAGTCTGAATAATCCTTGTTAACTGACTCTGCCCAGGTAAGGTCACAGATGTTAAAAATCAGTTGAAGCTGATACAAAAGCTACAAAGGTTACTTCTAGTAACAGCGATGGATCTAGGACCGCACCCAAATGCAAACCACCTCTTTAGTGCAAGTGCAGATACTCCAGGACTAGTAGGACACCACATATACACGGTATCTTTTCTGGATTGAGTCTCCATTTATTGGTCCTCATCCAGTCCATTACTCTGACCAAACATTGATTCAGACACCAACTATGCCTCGCCTGAGTTACAGTCAGAGTAACTGGGCTTCAACCCCATACCATTCAGAATAGACCTGGGCTTCATTTCCATACTAATTACCTTCCCCAGCAATGGCAACTGGGGTGGGGGTCATTTCAACCCACATTCCTGAGTAACTTTTCCCAACTATTTCATGTAGGTATTAAAAAGATGTGAAGCCCTGAAGGATTCCATAACCCAACCACCCCGAGACAAAGAGTAATCCCCCAGTGTCACCTTTTAGAAATAGTCATCCTAGAGGAACCACTTTAGTACAGTGTCCTCAAAACCCAACTTTTGACAATCAGGACCCCATGGTTAACAGTACTGAGAGTCTCTAAAAAGGTCCAGAAAGACCAACAGGACTGCATTCCCCATTTTTCTCCAGCACAAGTCATTCCCACAAGGGAAACAAAGATTTCTATTTGATAGCCAGTTTTGAAACAGGATTGAAATGGATATAGAAAGTCAATTGCACCCAAGAGAGCCTGGAACTAATGGGTCACTATCCATTCAAACATCTTGCCCAGGAGGGAAATATTAGACACTGGCCTTTTCAGAAATGGCCTACTTAATGCCACATTTAGCTTCAGATGTAAATTAATATTTTAAAAAGCATAGTTAATATTTTCTTTAGTCTTCAAAGGTTTAAGTTATCTAAACATTAGAGTTTTAATAACCTCCAGTGAATACTATATAAACATGAATATATCCAAATAGTACAATGTACGGTATTTGTGTTTTACAATAATACATTTTTTTTTAAAAGAAGGGCCTGATCACTGCCTCTTTAAAGAGGATGGAATTGTCTGCCAATAAGTGTAATGGCTTCGTTGAGAGAGGTAACTGAATCAAAAATAATAGCTTTTTGCAGATATGGATACTGAAGTGCACAATGTGTTCTTCTAAAAGGTTTAGAGACACAGGCTGCTGGAGCTTGTCTCTTGTAGTAAAATAAGTATTAAAATACACAGTAAGTACCCTGTGGTCATAGTCAAAGCTCTGGAGGCTCTGTGTAGCATTGGGGCACTGAATTCCTTCAGCTTATTCTTCCCCCTGGCCTCCCTACACTCAGGCCACACTCTAGCACCCTTCAATCAACCTCCCCAAGCCCAGTGTGGCACCTCCATTTTCCTAACCTGGACTCCTTCACTTCCTGCTGAATGACCCATGTGTTTAGAGTTACAACAGCAAACAAGATTGCTGGGATTGCTACTCTAATTGTGGTCATAAGTCAAGGCCTACCTATGTATTTGCTATGAATTAAGCTTTTGTTTACTCCTTCAGGTCTCTATTGAGTTACCAGTATATATATCCTTGTCTGGATAAAATGGGAAGTATGGAAAATTAAGCTTTAAGTACTAGTATTAACAAGGAACTTCACAATTTTTGGATGATACAAGGCATTATACTGCATTGATAAGCTGACAGACACACATAGGATAATTTAAAGTTGAAACTGGGGGGGGGGGATTAAGCCAGGAGGGAAGAATTGTTCAATTTTATGCTGGTTTGCTTGTTTCAAATTGAAATGTGAGATGTGTTAATTTCTTACTTTAGTGAAAATGGCCTTTTAGAAAACTGCTGGAGGGCAGTTTTGGCTGACTGAGAAAGATAAGCACACATTATGCTGCTAAAGTAGATATGAGATTTGGCATCTACTTTACACAACTAAACATTAGCAACTGAAGTTGAGTGTTAAAGTGGATATTAATTATTGGCAACAACTTTGGAATGGAGTGTTCAGATACCTCACATTAACAAATCAGTGATTCATCAATGGACCTTGAGTACATTCGCTATTATAATCCTAACATGTGATTAATTCCACAAATGACTTCTTTTCATGTTTATTGGATATGCTAGTAAGGAAGGAGGCCAGGGGCCATGCAAAGGTGGCATGCTTAAGGAAAGAGGCCAGGGGCCATGAAAAGGTGACATGCTAAAGAAGAAGCTAGAAACCGCAGA
>JANHFL010001953.1:106286-141900 GCA_032468155.1 Oxyrhabdium leporinum | reverse complement strand
TTCTGAAAGAAAGTCCAATTGCCTCTTGAAAAAGCACCTTCGGGACAACCATGACCTGGATGATTGAGAATCTCCATAGTCAGCTTGCCAGGATCTTTATCCTAGGGCTGAGATTGTGTAAGTGGCCCAAAGTCAACCAAGTAGACTTTGTGCCCACAGTCTTCCAGTTCCTACCAGTCCACTGCCTTTAATCTCTTTCTGAAACTTAATGCAGGTCAACTGGGCCAGAATGACAACACCCTATTGCAAATTACCCAATGAAATAATTGCAATATTGTCTGGTGGATTAAATAATTGTAATACCTTCATTGCCTGGTGGTGACCGCTATACGCTTTTAAGTAAAACTGATGTATCTTCAAAATTATATTTGCATTTCCCCCCCTTTTTTTCCACCGAGGTAGAATTTTGTTCAGTCCTCAGTGTAGAAAATCAGATGGCAGATGGTTTAGTTGGTTTTCAAAAACAGGAAATTCAAAAATAAGCTGGCTCTTATGTTTTATTTTTAAAAACTCTCATCTCCCCAGATTATTGTAAGAATACACATGTTTTAACAATGTTACTTCCTGTTGCAGAGATTTTTCTTTGCAGTTCCAGTCAGCATACTTTCTTCCACAAAGCTATCCTTGATCTTTCTATTTGTGATAGGAAAGTATAGTTAGATTTCACACCTGCAAGTATATTTCAGTAGCTACCTAAATTAAACCTGAATTCATTGGATTCCTAGGTGCAATAGGTATCCTAAACAAAGAAAGCAGATATGATCACAACTATTCTGGGCTACTATATCACTAATCCAAACAAAATGGGCACACTGCTGTATGAAAAGAGTCCCAATTCTTTTTCTTAGATTTTTATTCTGCCTTTTGGTGGCATTTTTTTTTTGTGAATGCAGACCCACAGTCTCCTGGTTTCTAGACCAGTAATTTCTTTATTTTTTAAATAATTTCTTTATAATTTTATAATAATTTCTTTATAAATTTATGTTCCAATTCCTACTTGTTACAGCCCACACATTTTCTGTAAGAACATTTAGTTTTTCTATAAAGAGAAACTCAGATCTGGTAAAGGTAAATGTAGTGTCTGACTCAAGAGGGGACAATGCTCATTGCCGTTTCCTAGCTGAGGGAGCCAATGTTGTTGGAAGATGTTTCCATGGTCATGTGGTCAGCATGGCTATATACCAAAGGCGCATGGAGTGTATATACCAAAGGCGCACTTCCCATCAAAGTGGTACCTATTTATCTACTTGCATTTGCATGCTTTCGAATCACTAGGTTGGCAGGTCTACTCAGAAGTAAATCAATCATACTACTTTATCTACAAGCAGTTAAGTTCCTTTCCACCATCACCCCGATGTCATCTGCTTTATTTTTTGTTTTCAAGAAGAGTCAATATTCTGTGTCCACTGATAAATATTCAATGTAATATGAAAATGGCTTTTGGTTTGACATGTTGGCAGTGCACTAGACACAAATACAAAGTGCAATATCAGCTCAACATGATAAAAAGAAAAAAACATTGCCTTTCTTCTTTTACAGATCAGACTCTACTTTTCAAATTTTGAGAAGGGACGAATAAACATGAATCTTTTTACTCACATCAACACAAAGAGTATCTTTTCTGCGACTAATATGTCTAGTCTATCTGGCAAGTTTGAGGATCAACTGAACTTAAGCAGTAATTCTCCTTCGATGTCAATAAGTAAGCTTTTTCCAGCTTTGTTACAATGCTTTGGCATTATCCTTTGTGGATATATAGCTGGAAGAGTTAATATAATTACATCCACTCAGGCCAAAGGATTAGGGAATTTTGTCTCCCGCTTTGCACTCCCAGCTTTACTCTTCAAAAATATGGTCTTACTGAATTTTTCCAACGTGAATTGGGCCTTTCTGTACAGCATCCTGATTGCCAAAGCCTCAGTGTTTTTCTTAGTCTGTGCATTAACATTGTTGATAGTCACTCCTGAAAAACGATTTAGCAAAGCTGGACTCTTTCCTATTTTTGCTACTCAGAGCAACGACTTTGCACTGGGATATCCTATAGGTAAGAATCATTTTATGTAATTGTATTTTTTCCATAGTGCTTTAGAATCGGCATGCATAATTACCCATTTCCAAAACACATATTTGGGGCTGGGGGGAGGGGTTTATATGTATATGGCATTCTAATATAAGACATAAATTAGCCACATTGTCAGCAATGTATAACTTTCTGCATAGAGAAGAGCTTTTTTTGAAGCTGCTCACTTTTTGTACCTTAATTTTTGAGAAGAAAATATATTTGGCTCCCCGAAAGAAAGAAAAAATATTGGCCTGATATTGCAAAAATGAGGTGGTGCTTTTTTTAAAGGTACAGTAAGTGTTTTTAGCCTGTGAAAGCCTTAAGACAAACATTTCATATATTAAACTGCACCTAAACCCTAAAAACTCATTGTAAGAAGTTGCAGATATTGTACTGTAGTTACCATTTGGTGTGGAGTCAATCATTATGAATTGTAAGCCATGCTCTGTGACTCGGAGTGTCTGATGAAGCACTATGCTTTATTTAATGAACCATTATTGGATAAACAACAGATTAACATGACATATAAACTTTCTGCGCATGAGTGCAACAGTTTCATCATTTGTAGGGAGTGGCACATTAGGCACTACATTTGGATCTCCAGATTAAAAGTATTCACCTTTTTTATGTTGCCTGCTCTTGAAGCTACACTGATTCACAGAGCTCGAACTTATATACAATTAGCTTATGTTACCTTATGCTGATGCTATTTATAAGAAAATAATAGTTTGCATCCTTAGCTGGAGAAAGAAAACTTGGAATCTCCAATGCAATACACAAGCAAATATTGGTAAACCAAATTCAGGTGGTTTACGGCCCCTATCATTAAAAGGTACTTAACAGAATGGAATATATCTGTCATTTAAACACCATTAAATCCTAAGGTGTGTGTGTGTCATTCTAAATGTGCTGACTAAAGAAACAGTGCAATTATTTAATAGTGTGATGAAACAGGAAATTTGATATAATTGTTTTTTCTAGACAATGGAAATATTTGTCCTCTTTTTTTTTCCATAATCCCCTTCTGTCAGAGTTCCCACAAAGATTGTTAAACATATCTTTGAAAATACAGGCAGGTCATTCATTGTAAGTTACAACATCTATTGTGATTTAATTCAACTTAAAATAGAACTACCATATATCTGTGCAGCAAAAATCTTGGTAGTTACTAGGGGGTAATAAATATAGAAAACTAGTACCTTGCTGCTAACTCATAGTCTGGATTTCAATAGACTGAATGTAGTAGCCCTATTTAAAGTAGATTTGTTGAAGTCAGTTGGGTCTATTAGTTTTGCAGGCCAGATACTATACAAAAATTATATGTAAATTTCCCATAATTTTTGTTCTATGCATTTTCTTTGTATGCAGATTATGTGATATCTTTTCTTTGTGATTGTAAATTGTCACCAATTCAGTGGTACAATACAGTGATACAGTAGCAAAAAAAGCTTTACTATTTGCCAGTTAGTTTTCAGGAACAGTTTAACATGTTATTTTTGATTTTTATAGCCTTACAGAGGACATTTTTTTCTCTCAAAACCTGATAAGTTAAGATCATTGGACGAGGCCATGCACTATGCCACGGGTGTCAAACTCACTGCGTCACGTTGCCATCTTGTGACATTTCACGATGTCTTTCCCACTCGTGGAGCTGGGGTAGGTGTGGCCACCAGTGTGGCCACCTGCCCTATACAATTTTTAAATGAATGCATGCAAGGCGTATCTTCTCCTAGTGTGCTACTACAATTGTATTTGTTTAGAATGGATTATTGTGAGAAAGTTTGGGAAATCTGCTAAAATTAATTTTAATTTATACATATTATAGTTAAATGTTCTTTTTTAAAAAACATTGAATAAAGCTAGCAATCTAATAACTAATTGCAATAAAATGCAACATATTTTTTTTAAAAAAGAAATACAAATACTTTAGGACTCTACAGATATGAAGAATTAGTGAGTGGGTAATAATGTTGCTTCCACTCAATATTCTCCCAAACCTTAAATGTTTATTAGGGCTATGCAAAAGTCTTCAGAGGAGCTGTTTCAAAACATACAGGAACATCTGTGAAATACCTCTTTCAGAATCAGTAAGGAAACCTTTTATGTAGACGATTTCTCTGGCTACTTCATAAGTTACTCCAATCTGTCTCCCCGTGGATATGATGCAGAGCCACGAGCAGCTGAGCTAGCCTTTCAAAAGAGATGGCTGCCTTTAACAACTCAAAAGAAGGGTTTCACTGATATTCATGTACAGTAGATAAGGAAGGGCCTCTTTGGAAAGTTCTTCAGAATCCTCATCTTTATGCTTCTGGTCAGTTGCTAGTACTGTAGTCCTGAAAAAACAGGAGGGAGAACTGGTCATATTTCTAACTTCCACATTTTAATACGGTCCACATCTGTTTTTTTATGTGTGCCCTTTTATTTGTGCATCAGATACTTGCAGTGGGGCAAGAGTTGAGCAGCACCTCTTAAGGGGCTGTATTGATTGAAACCTGGTCTCTTGTCAGTCAGACATGTTCATTTAAAATCTAGGAAGGTTGATTTTAATTATAGTTAGAGGATAATTGTAGGATTATTTTTTAAAAAACCTTCCTAATAATAAAAGCAGCTTAGCAGTAGAACCAGTTGCCCAGAAAAGTGGTGGGCTTTCCTTTACTGGACATGTTCAGATGGAGGCTGTTTAGGATGCTTTCGTTTGGATTCATACACTGAGCAGGGTTTAGATTCAGGGGCTTAAATGGCTCTTCTGTGTCTTGATTCTATGATCTCATGGGCTTTGCCATCATCCTTATGAACAGGTGTTTAAGGTGAAACTTAAGTGTTGTCACCCTTTCTCTCTTATGACTTTGAACATTTTAGCTGTTTTTCTTCCCCTGGTACTGGATCAATGCATTTCATCATATACATCAGGGATGTCAAACTCAAGGCCCTGGGGCAGAATCCAGACCTCGGGATGCTTAGTTCTGGCCCACAGGGCTGCCCTGGAAACAGCAAAGGCCTGCTGTGCCTCTGCCAGCTAAAATGGGCTCCCGAGCTCCGTTTTTGGCTGCGACGACCTCCTGTAACCCTCTGCCAGCGAAAACAGAGCTCAGGAGGGCTTTGTACTGTCCTTATCCTGTTGCTTTGCAATTAATCTCACCCCCTCTTTTGAATAGTGTCTGTAATATTATCTGTAATATTTTAATAAACTTTTGGCAAGATACACACTCCGCCTATAAAAGTGACTTCAGTGTGGGAAGCTAGAATTTACCACATAATTGTTTGGGATAAGAAAAAGTGCAGTTGGTTAATATGAGGGCAAGAAATGTTGCATTCAGTTAGTAATGTCACATAGTTATATGGTTCCAGCCAAAAATGCCGAGACATTCCAGGTATCTCTTTTATAGGTACTTATGTGGGTAGTCCTCGGTTTATGAACATAATAGAACCTACTGACCACAGTTGCAAGTTATGATTGTTGTAAAGTGGGTCACCATGTGATCTGACCCAGTTTTATGATCTTTTCTGTGGCAGTCGTTAAGCAAATCCATTTTTTACTACGTAGAAAACCTAAAGTAAATGCTGATTTTCTATCAAAATGGAATTTGTGGTTATGTCACCATGGGATGCTGCAAATGGCTGTAAATATAGGCCAGTAGCCACACACTTGAAATGCGGTCTTGTGACGGGAGGGGGGAGCTGGCCATCAGAATTTTGGAACTGGGTCACAAGTACTTTTTGGGGGGTGGGGATCCATCAGAACTTTGAATGGTCACTAAGCAACAGGTTATAAGTCAAGGACTACCTGTATTCACCGGGTGAAGCCATTTTCTCTTAGCCAACCCACCTCACAGGATTGTTGTGGGAAAAGTAAGAGAAAGAAGAAGTATTAAGTTCTTATAGGAATTTGTAAACTCCTACCAGATGAATTGGACATAAGCTGGTATAGCTTCTTGGGACATATCAGAGAGCCAGCATCAAAGTCAGAGAGACATTCTTGACAGATTTGGGATACAGATCCTATCATTTTTATTAGCTAATAGGCATTTGAGTTGAAAGCATTCGATGGTCAGGACATTAGGGAAGATGGCAAAATTGATATTTTATAAAATATTTGCCTGTTAGATAGACTTGAAGATGAAAGACAATGTTACTAAATTTAAAAGCCAGGAACTTATCTACCTCATTGTTTTCCTGGCTGGAAAGCGTGTTTTGATGACAAGAGATTTTGTGTCAGCTGCTCTGTCAATGGATATGCAAAATTTAATCTATCTCTGTTTATCACTGGGTATAAGATGACATGAAGGCCATTTAATTGAGAGAAAGACCAGAGTTATAAAACAAGATTATCATTAATGCAATGTTGTATCATGTTTCAAGCTTGCCTACAAAGGTTCTAAGTAGATGGAGTTATATAAGTGTTCTCAGAACAAGTTCAAGTTTGATTTTAAAATTCAAAGACCATTCAATATTGTCAAAGGCTTTTAAAACACTTAGGTAAGATCATGTCCTTGCTCAGCAAATAGGATTTTTCAATTATTGGCAGGGCAATAGTCAAGTGAATTATCTTGCCAATAAAATATGCAATTGAGGGCCAGTTTGGTATAATAGATAAGGAGTCTCTCATTTGTAGGCTTCGCTTAGGTACAAAAGTAGCTGGGTGACTGAACTAGCCCCCTTTCTGTCAGCCCAATCTACATCACAGCATTGTTGTGGGAAAAAATAGGAGGAGGCAGGAGTATTAGGTATATTTACCACCTTCAATTATCTATAAACAAAAGCAGGATAATGATGTTGTTGTAAGTATATGCTGTTGCTTCACTCCATTGTTCAAAATGTCCTCCTACATTCTGAAAAAGAAATTCTGCAACAGAATGCACAATTGATAACAGTTGGAATTCCATCCCTTCTACAGGGAGTAGTGTTGTAATAGTATATATAATATTCCATTTTGTGCTTTGGGCTGTACTCTGACCTTAATAGAAATATTCTGGATTTTTTTCTGATATTCCAGAAGTGTATTTTCATGCAAAAAGTACTAGGGGTTTCCAGTCAGCCATAAATGTAGATATTGCTTTCTCTCTAATCACAATCTTTTTTTCCCCTCTAGTTGAAGCTTTGTATCAAAATACATATCCTGAATATCTCCAGTACATTTACCTGGTTGCACCAATATCACTTATGATGCTAAACCCCTTGGGTTTTATCTTCTGTGAAATCCAGAAATCAAAAGACAATCAGAATCTCTCTCATAGCAAAATGAAGATCATAGGACTTGGGCTTCTTCACGTGTTGCAAAATCCAATTGTGTTTATGGTCTTCATAGGAATTGCCTCCAATTACATCCTTAAACAAAAGATTCCTGTATATTTGGAAAACTTCCTTGACAGTCTTGCCAATTCATTTTCTGGCTCGGCTCTTTTTTACCTGGGTCTCACCATGGTTGGCCAAATTAAGAAACTGACAAGGGGTACATTTGTTGCACTGATTCTTCTCATCACAGCTAAACTGTAAGTTTTTTTCCCCTTGTGTTTGTTTATGCTTGGAAATTAAATCTTAAATATTTTGTCATGAACTAAAAAAATAATTTCTAACGAGTGAGCTGTACCATTTTCTTTCACATTATGAAAAATTGGTTATCCTTTTGATTATGATCCCATCATAAGAATTTAAAATTATTAGATGGTAAGAGTCTTTAAATATTTTTGTGCTTCAATTGCAAATGTGAATGCTACAGAATAGTGCTCTTAAAAATACAGGTAGTCCTTGACTTATGACCACAATTGAGACCAAAATTTCTGTTGCTAAGCCAGACAGTTGTTAAGTGAGTTTTGCCCCATTTTACAGTTTTTCTTGCCACAGTTGTTAAATGAATCACTGTAGTTAAGTTAGTAACACCGTTGTTAAGTAAATCTGACTTTGCCTATCGAATGTCACAAAACATGATCACATGACCCTGGGCTTGCAGTCGTCATAATTACATGTCAGTTGACAAGCATTCTAATTTTGTTCACATGACTATGGCAATTCTTAACAGTCGTAAGTATGAAAAACGGTCATAGGTCTTTTTTTCCAGTGCTGTTGTAACTTTGAACAGTCACTAAATGAATGGTTGTAAGTCAAGGACTACTTGTAGTACATATAAAATTAAGTCTATATGTTGACCTGCATAGAGAAGATTCACTGAAAAATAATTATTAATTTAGGGCCCTAAATTTCCACTTGAGTAACTTATTTTTCTTTCTTTATTCTGTCTAGGCTGTTGATGCCCCTTCTATGCAGGGAAATGGTGGAATTGTTAGACAAGAGCCAGAGTTTGGTCAACCATACCAGTTTATCCAACTATGCATTTCTCTATGGAGTCTTTCCAACAGCTCCGGGTGTGGCTATATTTGCAACACAGTTTAACATGGAAATAGAAGTTGTATGTCTCTTAAATATTTTCCCCTCCCATATAATTACAGGTGGTCCTTGACTTATGACTGGTTGCTTTAACAACAATTACAATGAGCCTGGAAGAGGTGCTTTACAACTCGTAAAGAACTTCTGGCTGTTGTAAAAGGCCATGCCCCACCACTATCATAAGCTGCAGTGACATGTCTGCATTTGGGGTGCTTGGCAACTGGCTCTCCTTTATGACCGGATGCAGCATCCCATGACTACGTGACCACAATTCGTGATTTTTTTGGCCGGCTTCTAGCAAAAGAAACACCCATTTGTATGAATAGACCTTAGCCTTTTCTTAATGACTGCAACCACCATTAAAAAAAAGTCATGAAATTGGGTCTGGTCACGTGGGTGACCAAAATGACTTACAATCAGAAATCCGGTCCCAATTGCAGTTACAAGTTGACTGACCACCTGTAATTTCTTTGTGTAAGTTTTACTGGCTTCTTCAAGTTGAGGAAAAATTATAGCAGTCTTAATTATTTAGAAAATAATTATGCTAATGAATATTTCAGAAGTTTCATGCATCTGTTTTGAAGTTCATTTTTGGAATTAACTGGGTAATGGGTAAAAGATTGGGAAGAGAACTGGCTATTTTCAGAAGTCTCGGGGGGGACGGGGACGACGACTGTATAGCCTGACACTTAAGTAGATTAAAGTTGATACCTTTCAATCTAAATTTGCACTTTTCTGTTTAACTTCAATTGCAATTAATTTTGCTTGAGTGAATCAGATTCATGAGTTGATTCATATTAAAATATTTAACCCTGGAGACAAAAAGTTCTTAAATAGGAGTAATTTAAAAAAGAATCCAGAGGTGCTGTCTATGCTTTATTGGATTTCCCTTTGGAGGGAGAAAAAGAGAGAAATCATGATATAACATTCCTTATTGATTAAACTACTACTTCTGAGTTTATTTGTGAAGAAGAAAACTTCCATCGGAATAGGCTGCTGTTACTTTATACATTCCCATCCCTGTGTTCTCTGACTGATAATCACACTATGACAACACCTATTTAAGCAGGTATAGTGTAAGACATTTTATTATAGACAACCTTTAGATTTTGACCTCAAAGATTTCAAAGCAAGTATTTTTTTAATAATGAATCCTCTGATAAATCTCTCAAAGTAGAATGTTTTCATTTGAGAGAATCAAATTATTAGCATTTTGTCATGAAACCCAAAAATATATATTTTCTGGGAATTAATTGTTTGGTGACAGTGCTAATGCTAATGTCATTGTTGCTTTTCTTAGGTGCAGAATTTCTGTGGTTCCCTGAAATAATGCATAGCTATTAAAAGCTGCAATTCTTAATCTTGATATCCAATGAAAAATACGTCAGGATAATTTTTAAAGCAGTTAAAAGCCACCAGAAATCTCTATTTCACATAGCACAATCTTCACTTAAATATTTTGGTAGCTTTTTAGGCCAGGAAAAGAAATAAGTAATGGTGACCATTCCTCAAGATTTCATTTACTTTCTCTGTTTGGTACTAGATTAAGGGGAAGTGGAATGCACGCAAAAGCGCCTATATAGATAATCCTCAACTTAACAATCATTTATTTAGTGACCAAAGTTGCAACAGCACAGAAAAAAGTGACTGACTTTCCAATCCTTGCACTTATGGTGATTGCAACGGGCTTCTGACAAGCAAAGCCAGTGAGGGAAGATGGATTCTTTTAATTAGTGTGTGATTCACTTAAGAACCACAGGGAATCACTTAACAACCATGGCAAAAGTGTCATACCATTGGGCACATCTCAATTGCCTAACTCAGCAACAGAAATTCTGATCCCAATGGTGGTCGTAAGTCAAGGAATACTTGTAAAAATACTGTCCCAGTAAAATAAATGGGAGAATAAAAATGTATTTATAATCAGCCTATGCAATAGTGGGTTTCTTTTGCAGACTATTATATTTACCTCTATAGTAACTCAGAAAGAGGAAGCTGGTACAGAGAATAAACAATGCATTAGAAAATATACCCATTTGTTGGGCATGTAATAAAGTATGGAAATGTGCATTTACTTTGATTTGTCTCAGTTGTCCCTTTTATTAGTTTATAATATAAAATACAAAAATACAAAAGCAAATAATAAGAAAGCGGTCCAGAAGCGGTTTCCAAGTAGAAACAAAAAAAGTGTTTTTTTCTTTTATGTCAGGGCAGTCGATTTAGCCATCTCTGCTAACTCCATCAACTTTTACAGCCATTTGTCCATTGCGGGAATCGAAGCGTCCTTCCATTTTTGTGCATAAAGTAATCTTGCTGCTGTCAACATATATAGCATCAAAGTTCCAAAAAGTTTTTCCAACTCTTTTTTCCAATAAACCCAAAAGGCACGTTTCTGGTTTTATCTTTATATTCACTTTAAGAATCTTCTGTATTAGAATATTATGAATCCTACTCCAATATTTCTTTGCTTTATCCCATGTCCCACCAGACAGTTACTTTGATTTGTGATTGCAGATAACTTCTGGAATGGTGATCAGTACTTTCGTGTCTGCCCCCATCATGTATGTTTCCGCGTGGCTATTGACCATTCCTTCTATGGATCCAGACAGACTGGCAGCAGCAATTCAGAACGTTAGCTTTGATATTAGCATTGTTAGTCTGATCTCGTTGGTGAGTATCACGTTAATCGGAACTGTGCTGTTCTGTGTTTAAAAGCTGGGGAAGAAAATAAAGAATTGATGCTAATAGTCACATTTAAAATAAGTTCTATAGCAGTGGTTCTTAAACTGGGGATAATTTGGGCATATCCTGGGCATAATGGAGCAAATTGCTTTATTGTGCGTCAGAGATGCAGTTTGGATTAAATTACTTGTACATACGTACAGTACGGAATTGTGCTACTGGTTTCTATTTTAGTCTGTTGCCTGAAGAGAAGCTGAGTAATAGGAACTAGCTATCCCAATTATGTTGTCAGCCTTTTAAGTTAGCCCAGGTCAAAGAATAGTAGTGGCAAGAATCATTTATCTTATTCCTTATAGGATACATTCGCAGAATCTTGCAAGCCTGCTCAAAACCGTCATTGTCCTTTTTTTTCAGAGCAATAAAATGAGGCTGCAGCTGTTCTGAATCGCTTTCTCACACTTTCTACTTTGTAAACATTTCCCCTCCATCTTTCCGAAAGCCACATTTTTTTTAATTTTTATTGTTTTTACAGATATGGGGATTAATGTGTTAGAAAAGGAGAGGGGAGGTTCGGATTATGTCAGCCTTTGGCCTCAGAAGCTCATTGGTTGACTTTGAACCAATGATTCTCTCTCATTCAGGCTGAACTACTTCATGGGATTATTGTTGTAGGGGGAAAAATAGCAGGGAATCAGTATACATTGTCTTGAACTCCTGGTGAAATGGAATATAAATCAATGAATAGGTCAGATATAAGACTTCGAAGGATATTAACAAAATCGTGATGACAAATTTTTACCATAGATTTTGGTTTGTTTTTTTTTATAATTGTCACACCATTCATGCCGCATTTCTGTTACGTTATACATCATTATTGAATGTGACAAGGCATCCTGGTTAGGAGGCAACAAAAGGCAGATGTTTAAAAAGAAGAGAAATTGAAGAGGGTTTTCCCCCCCCCTTTTCTGTTCAACAGCTTTTTGAAAGAAGCTCTTCTCTTGCACCCACAAATGGTCTTCTGTCTAATGCGGCTGACAGCTCAACAGATGAATCTTCAAGATTCCTGACTTTTTCTTTTCTTTTTTGGAATCTTGTGTTTCACAATAGAATAAGGTCAATTCCACTCAGACCCTTTCCCAGTTAAGCAGTTACTTGTCTTACTAAAGAACAAGTTGTACGCTATTTCGCTAACGGGTGAAAAACAAACATGTCCAGATTATTAAATAAGAAGCTTATTTGGACAAGGGAAAAAAGAGAAGTCAATGTTTATTGTATTCTGCTCCCCTACTGCTTCCCCCCCTTCCTCCTTAGGGTTTTCAGTTTTGAGGGTGAAAATTGTTGCCGAGGGCTAAAATTTAAAACCTAGAACTCTTTATCCTGCTAGTGGAAGTGTTCTTGCAGGGATGAAGGGCTAGGGCTGTGAAACTCTGGAGGTATAATACAGTGTCTTTGTTTTTAAGGGTTTGATGATTAGCTAGCTTAGAAAAAATGAGAATGCCAACACAAAGAGGAGACTGATTTTCTAAGGATATCTGAGCCCATTATGGAAATATCAGTAATGCCAAGGAAAGTCCCTTAGCAGAAACTGCACAGACTATTTGAATGTCACTGAAATAAAAACCTGGGTGGAATATTTTATAATTATTGAGGAGAAGTGAAAGTCTTACATGTTCACTCTGTGTTTCAGATCTGGTCCCTTGGGGTTATTCTCTTGAGTAAAAAATACAAGCAGCTTCCTCATATGCTTACAACTAACTTACTCATTGCTCAGGTCAGTGAAATGGAGAATTATATCCCAAAATATTTTTCCCCCTGGAATGGTGGTTTTGTAGTTTGCAGACAGAAGGTACACAATGCAAGTGTCCTGCTTGTAGTCTTTTAACAGAAGGTACACAATGCAAGTGTCCTGCTCGAGCAAGTTTTGACTTTGTTATTGCCATTGGATTATATGTGGGTGCATGATGGAAGAATGTGCAATACCACTTTGGTGTTTTTAAAATAAAAGCTGCTATAGAAACATTGTGAATAAAACTAAACATTATCAAGCTATACATAAGTATAATACCTGATATTGATTCTCCTGTAATATAGTTCAGAGTCTAGATCAACGGAAATCCCCCCCCCCCGCCGCCCCTGCACACAGAGAGTGTTCCTTATAAAGCATAGGTTATAGACTGCAGTTGAGGAATCAAATCAGGAAAAGCTTAAGCAGATGCAGCGCAAGAGCCAATGGGGAATTTCCATTCCAGCTGGATTGTGTTCGCTGTACTTTGCTTTTTTCATACTATTTCCACTTATCCTTGACTGAAAATGCAACATTTTCATGTCTAAAAAAATAAGCGTTTTCTTTTTGAAATTTTAGTGCTCATTGAGAAAGAAGTTTTGTTTTTAATAGTATGGACTATTGTTTTTTAAAAAATAGAAGCAAGTTATACAATGCAATCCTGATCTGTAGACTCCAAAACACAGGCAGCATTGTGAGAAAGTATCTAGGAATCCCTTCTTCCCCCCCACCCCCCAAAAAAAGGAATGAAATCTTTTGATATGGCTTTTATTTCATTTTATTTGGCAATCCCACTTCAATTTTGAACAATGTCGATATTTTTTCCTGAAAAGCAGAGGGCTTTCAAACGATGGACAACGATAAGAGTTGACAAAGGTCGGCCTGCACTTGATGATGCCGTGCTGTTTGAAAAATTGGTCATGCTCTGCCTTGGAGGCATCATCCCTGACCTTCATGCAGGAGGATATACCTCTTCTAAAATCTTGTAGCGTTAGTTGTTTTACTGCATGAGAGTTTTTAATTAAAATTTCTTCAGTTACATGTCAGTCATAAAAGATACACTAAACACAACTGCTTTGATTTCATTTAGTGTGTGGCCTGTGTTGGAATGGTAATGTGGAATTTCACCATTGAGAGGAAAAGCATCTTTGTGCAGATTCTTGTGTTCGTTGTCCTGTACTGTTCCCTTTATAGTGCTTTTCTGTGGACAGGTAAGTAGAAATTTCTGGCCTATAAAGCAATATATGCTTTCTTTGATGGCTTAATGCTAAAGGGACAATGGGTGATTACTCTATGTTCCTGAAGCATACACTTTAACACCAGTTTACATCCATTTGATTCTCTTTACCTATTGAACAGATACCACTGAATCAGCTTCAACCTTCCTATCCATTTCTAAAAACTCCAATAAAAGTCGTAAATAAAATTATTGCAGTATTTCTCAACCTTGGCAACCTTAAGAGGAGTAGACGTCAACTCCCAGCATTCCCCAGCCATCATGTCTGGGAGTTGAAGTCCATTCATCTTAAATTTGTCAAGGTTGAGAATCACTGGATTATTGGATTGTATGAGACTTTGTTTAACCCTTCAAGGTAGATCACATTAGGAAACCAGTCATGCAGGCTAATACTACTTTAATGATAAAGTTATAGTAATAGAATCTTGGAAGTCTGAATGCCCTTCTGCTCCCTCTCTTTATTTTTATAAAAACTAGTGATAGTCTTGTCTGAGAGACTTTCTCCAATTGTAGTTCTGTCCTGGATTCAGATTTCTTTCATCTGACTCTTGTCTTGATTACTCTTCCTGTTCATTCCTTTACCAAGGTGCAGGAGGGGAAAAAAAAACAAGGAAGTTGCCACTGTATGACTAGAAGTCCATTGTATATAGTATAAATATTTGCTTGAAGGATTATGCTTGGATAATTATAACCCACAATCTTACTTGATCAGGGATATCCCACTTTGCATTGAGGGAATGGGACTTAAGTGAGGATCAGGGGAAGGCAGGTGTCATGGAGAAGAAATGAAGCATTTAATCATAAAGTGGTGACTTCCAGTTGATAAAAGGACTGGAAGTGAATATGATTGGAGTTATAGATTTCCCATGGGCCCATTTCCTTCAGTATAGCCTGTTTTTTGTAATGTTCACAACCAGCTGGCTGGTGATAGGATATGCATTTAAAAAGCAGTTTTATCTTATATATTACTTAGAACTCAGTACTGCAGTTCCAAACCTAATGTCAGCTCTAATAAGCAAATTTGTGGTCAGTATTTTCCCAATGTCTGAAAATGTTATCACTTATTCGCCATAGCTTATATTTTGCAACACTGGATAAGTATATATTTGATTAGAAAACTTTCAAGAGCCACATATATGATCACAGAAATTAAGTTACATTATATATTACATTAATCCTATAAATTATTTTCCATTTAAAATAGAATGCTCTCAATTTTTCTTCTTCCTAGCCAACCACCGCAATATATGGAACAAGAATCATTAGCATTTCTATAACATCTGCAGCCTTCATCCATACGTACTGACTGACTTTGGTCACAATATATTGACATACCAACAAAGAATTGTGACATCCCTATAATGATATATTGCTTTTGATTTGCAGGATGGACAGGTTCTTATGTCCCAGAAGCTAATGTTATTGCTATAAAAACAGCAGGCTTGTTATGTGGCTGCCTTTGAGTACAGGACAGAAAAGGGGAGGGAGAGATATCTTCTTTTTGTGGGGGAAATATTGTTTCCTGAAAAGAACAAGACTGAGATGTTCTCCTTGTTTTCAATAGGCCTTTTAGCTCTTTCTCTTCTCCTTTTGAAAAGAAGGAAAAACCTAAAGATTCCTGTTGGAATTATTACTATAGCTGGCTGGGGGTAAGTTTGCAAAAGTTCATCGCTAAGAAAATTTATAGGATGTCACAAACTAATTTTATGTATGACTTATACTGTATTTTACATTTTGCAGCATCCCAGTGGTCATTGTTGGAATTCTTCTAATAGCTGGAAAACACACTGGTGAAATTGACTCAGCATTTTTTTATGGTAAACATCAGGTAGGAAGAGTCTTCTGTTACCATTTGTTGATCAGTGCTTAATGAGCTTTCCAAAGCTTGTTATTTGATAAAGAGAAACAGCTTTTAAAAGGGTGGAGGGAGAGACGTTAAATTGATTATATAACTGCTCCCCAAAATTTGAAGAAACCTAAGAGTCTGGCTTCTGTATACTATGGCAAAAGAAAGCAAAGGTAGTACCAAGAGTCATAGGAGCCTTGGGTGCAATCCCAAAACAACTGCAGCACCACTTGAAAGACCAGCGGCATTGACAAATTCGCCATCAGTCAATTGCAAAAGGCAGCTTACATCCTGCAACGGTACCTCTAACACCATTAAACATCAACACCTGCCCAACCCAGGTCCTTGGGAAGGACTGGATAGGTGGATAAAAATGCCAAATCCAGTCTGAACATCTGGTGGACTGTGCAGTGAATCATAATAATAATAATTTAACTTCTGCCTAACTTCCTCCTTTCAATCCCTTTTTTGGCCAGGTGATTACTACTGCAGTAATCGTAACAATCAGCATATTGTTCTCGGGTGTGTCACTCATGTGTATGAACCGATCTGGGACAGCCGGGACTAATTATGAGGTTCTAAACCAGCAATTTCAACATCAAGTAGAAGAACCCGAAAGGGAAGTGAATCAACACTATAAACCTTCCTCCAGTGTCTCTCATTCTGAAACAGATTCTCCCATGGAAAGAGGTATAACGAACAACTGTAACTTAGTTTTAGGAGCAGGGAAACCTGACTTGATGATGGTTCTTACCACTGTAGAAAAGAGGAAAGACTTAAGTCTCCAATTTGCTTCTCCTAGTTTCGTAATGGGGATGCAGGCACCTTGCCTTGCTACCTGTGAGATGAGGTAGAGTCCCTCAGATTAAAGTGTGGAATAGAGATGCAACTAGGAATGGACATCTCAGAATTGAGATTGAGTAAATTAGGCGATTGAAAAAGCATAGGGCAGAATTAGGGTTAAGATGGCTCTCCAGATTAGGGCTGTGATTAGGGCTATGAAAGGCCTGACCCCAAAGAGGAAAGGGCTTCAAAGCACTTGTAGCATCTGTTTGTAGCTCTTTAAACCCAACGTAGCAAGCTGTGATAGCCATCTGTGCAACCTCAGGAAATTGCAACAGCCTGAGCACTCCTACATGCTCTGAAACACCTTTTTCCCCCATTGAATCCAGTGACCTACATCTCCAGCCAGCAGTGAAGAAATATTAATCATTGTATTTTAAGCACATCTGCTGCATAATGGGTTTCACAGTTTTGCTGTGTGGGAGTTCAGTACTATTTCTAACAATCCTCAGTATGGAGAAAGGCCAGCCAGGAATGACAAAAAGAATGATGTACCATGTTTTACCTATGGATATTTTTTGAACTTATTGAAAAATGTATATGCATATTTCCTAACCATTGCCCAAGTCAACTGCACATTCAACTGTATAGTTATTTTCTTTTTTAAAAGCCTAAGAAATATATATATATTTTCCTTGTAGAGAACCTTGTAGAGTTCTACACATGTCCAAAACAAAATGGAGAATTATTATGCTGCTCTGAAGAAGAATCTGCATCTACTACTGGACTCAGTGAGAACTGT
This sequence comes from Oxyrhabdium leporinum, assembly GCA_032468155.1. Taxonomy (NCBI): domain Eukaryota; kingdom Metazoa; phylum Chordata; class Lepidosauria; order Squamata; family Cyclocoridae; genus Oxyrhabdium; species Oxyrhabdium leporinum. Next base: position 124,324 of record JANHFL010001953.1, on the reverse strand, counting down.
TCTTTCTCAGTTGAGACAGGTAAAGTATCTTATTTGGAATAAAATTCAAAAATTCACCAATTATGCGACACTGTATCTTAACTTAACCAAGAGAGTTTTTTTATGCAGTTTGCATACTTTGCTGCAAGTTGCATTTTTCACCTTTTATCCTTTGTATAACTCAGCCTGCTTTATAAATGAGTCCATAAGTGGTTTCCAGTTTTTTATGAGAGTACTTATTATTTCATCCCTGATCAAACAAGTCAATTTTGACATTTTGGTAAATTCCATTCCACCTTCACAATTCTTAATTTCTTACATCATCAAGGAACAGGAATATTGCATGAGTAAGATTCTAGATCCCATGTAGACACTTTCATTATTTTTAATGATATTGCATAATAAGTTGACATTTAGAGAGAAATCAAGGGACACACTGCTACCTGTGTATGGCTGCCTTTATAGTCATATTCAAAAGGGCTTTGTTTCAGTTTGGTAACCTTATTTGTTTCAGCACATGTGTTCCCTCCTAGCATTTTCATACTGCTTTTTTGAAATGTCTTGACAGTTACAACACTACCAGAAGTATCAATCAGATAAAGTCTCCAATAACAAAAAATATAAACCGGAAAAATGCACCTTTTTAATCCCAGAGGTCCTTTTTCAGGAGGCAACTGGATTTTCTTGGTTTTTCTTTTGAAGACGTTTCACTTCTCATCCAAGAAGCTTCTTCAGCTCTGACAGGATAGTGGAGAATAGAAGGATTTATATTCCTTTCAGACAGCTGGTCATTTGCATCCTTTTAGAGAGTTGCTGAAGCTCTTGGAGGTTTATCTGTGTCCTCAGGATCATCTGTAGTCTGCAATTTTTCCTCTGGAAATCCATTCCTACTCCCACACCATTCAAAGGGTTTTCATGCCAAATTGTATAGCTAAAAGTCTGTAGAGATTCTCAGTCATCCAGCTCGTGGTTGTCCCAAAGAAACCATGTCTTTGGGACAGCCATGACCTGGATGACTGAGAATCTCCACAGACTTGCAGCTTTTTAATATAATATATTTACCTCCTTTAAAGAACGCATGCGAGAATATGTCGGGGCCAGTAAAGTAAATATTTAATCGGTATATGGGGGAAAGGGTTTCACATTGTTGCAACAAACTAATTTAGATAGCAAATGTGCTAGACGTTGTGGGAAAAGAGCTGTTTATCTCTCCCTTTTGAATAGCAGAGGCAAGATCTTATACTTCATCCTGGTATGGAGGCTTAGATTTATTTATTTTTCTTCTTTGATACTTTACCAAGTTCAAAAGTAAAAAGATAAAAACTAACAAAAACTCTTAATCGGGAAAAAGAACAGAAGAGAAAAAGGAGTAAAGAGAGAGGAAAGAAATGCAACAAAATAAAAAAATAGATATATTAATTCAGAAAATCTGCAGTTCAGACCAGAGGTTGGGGTTGATGGATAAAAATTTGGAAAATCCACATGGTGATCTGTTTTTATATATGATAACCGCAATGAGACTCCTATATGTTCAATAGTGGGAAAATTCATTCATAATGGAAGAACGGTCGATATAGTTGATGGATTAGGCTGAGATGGTGAAAATGACTAAAGAAAAGACATTGAGTCACTTTAATTCCATTTGGAAGGCCCCATTGAACTTTTGGCATGAAACAGAAAATAATGAAATAATAATGTATAGATTTGCTGATTAGTAATATTAATAGATTATTTTAAAAATAGATGTTATGCTATAGCAATATCAATAGCATTTAGACTTATATACCATTTCAACAACCCTCTCTAAGCGGTTTACAGAGTCAGCCTATTGCTCCCAACAATCTGGGTCCTCATTTTACTGACCTTGGAAGGATGGAAGGCTGAGTCAACCTTGAGCCGGTCAGAATCGAACTGCCAAACTGCTGGCAGTCGGCAGTCAGCAGAAGTAGTCTGCAGTACCGCATTTTAGCCACTGCGCCACCACGGCTCTATAACCATAAAGCAAGAGCTTAATGTAACTTTTATTTATACAGGCTTAGATTTAAATTTGAGGGCAAGTAAAACCACAAGGAATCATCCAGGAAAATCTTTGCCCTCCTTGAACTGTGCCTTGTTTCTTCTTTTTCTCATAGAGATACTCAAGCTTAAGAAGCTTTAACTGGGTCCTTGGAATTGTCTAGAGAAAGGAATCCATCCAAGTTCAGCTCTCTAAAACCTTTATTGGTTATAGATGGGCAATACAGTTAAGGAAGAAAAAAGAAAGCTCCTACCTATTTTGACACTTAGGGAAGCAAGTTCTGTAATGTAAATAATGGCTAGAGATAGACGGGATTGATAACTAGTTTGGAAAAGAAGGTAAGATTAAGAAACCATTCCGCGCTGTAGTAGCAAGCCTTGGGACTTCTGAAACTGGAGAACAAGAATTGCTTTGGCAGCACAAGGTGCAGTATTTATTAGCTTTTTGCTGCCATCTAGTGATAAATGTTACTAACTTAAAATAGTCTGTAACGTCATGAACTATGGAGATTCTCAGTCATCCGGGTCATGGTTGTCCCAAAGGTGCTTTTTCAAGAGTCAACCGGACTTTCTGTTTTTTCTTTGAAGACGTTTCACTTCTCATCCAAGAAGCTTCTTCAGCTCAGGATGAGGAGCAAAACGTCTTCAAAGAAAAACCAAAAAATCCAGTTAACTCTTGAAAAAGCACCTTTGGGACAATCATGAACTCTGATTCCTACTATATTTTATTCTACTGCAATTTGGTAGAAGCAAGAAGTAAAAAAAAGATGCTAGTCTGTTAACGTTGACCTCGCTAAGTTGAAAATGATGTTGCTAATACTCTAAAGCAGGGTGTTTGCGTGCAGAAATGGTCTCTATCCTGTTATAACATGTTCCAATGTCTGGATAGTCACTACTATGACCTTTTACAGTTTGATACTTTTCTAGGGATGATTCTGCTGAGATTTGGATTGGGTAGCAAGCAAACAGAACTATCTCTTGTCTTTCTGTCTGTCTTCGATATAATAAAAGTATACAAAACAACAAAAAAGTTAGAAAGCAAGATTAAAGAAGAAAAAAAAAGGAAATGAAAAAAGAAAAACAGACAATTATGCTTTTCACCTTTTTTTATCAAGTAAATATCTTAGTCTTTTCCCGATCGTCTTCATCCGTTTTTAGTCCCTGAATCCCAAAACCATCAATTCAATCTTCTTTTAACAAAAAGTCCATGCAGTATGAAGTTTCCAGTCTTTCAGAAAAAATTTTTTTTTCTCTGACACAAAAAGAACCAACTCTTTTTTGTATCAATATTCAATTTCTTCTTTTTTGAAATGATCAACTCAAAGTCAGCAATTGAATATCAGTGATAACATTTGGGGTTGACCTGGAGTATTGGGAGACTGCAAATGGACACCAGAGCAGGTTGCCTATTCCTATCACAAGTTATGGTTTACAGATAAAGCATGCCAATTCTTAACCAAACACTTTGGCTTGTATGAACAAGGATCCAATCTGTGTAGGTCACCGGAACCAGAGTTTTTGTTTTTCGAGCTTTTGGACTCGTGCTGGAGCCCATCTTCAGGGGAGGTTCTGGTGACCAACCCAGATTGGATCCTGCAACATTATCCTGGGACATGTATATTCGCTTTCATTCGTATATGAACAAGACCCATATCTGTTCACTTAGAGCAATTGATTGTGTTTTCATTTTCTTGTTTCTCTTATGATTATGAGAACAACAGGATTCAGTGTTGTGCTTATGCCTTACATGTTAACACTTAAATGTTTTTCAGCAAACCAGTGTTTGAGTCCATGCAGTTCTCAGAGGTGTGTCCTGGCTCAGGAAGAACAGCTTCTGCAAACTGGAGACCAACAGCTGGCCAGACATGTGCTGTTGTGCCTGCTTCTCATTGTGGGCCTTTTTGCTGTAAGAATTTCTTTGGTGGGAGGCAGAAACATATGATTTTTGATATGTAGTCGTTTCGCCCTCCTCTCTGTTACAAAGTGTGTTTCTCATATTGGCCGCTAGCATAATGTTATTTTTTAAAGAAGTTAAATCCAGGCTCATTATATGGTGGCTCATCTCACAGAAAGTGACTCTGGTACAACAATCCAATCAAATTGTAAACTTATAAAGAAATCATTACCTAAAAGTGTTATATAGTAATCATTGCAAAGTATTAAAACTGTAAAAACAGGACTAAAACAGGAGAAGAAAATAATAGATGGAGGGATATTAATAATAATGGAGCCCCCTCACAAGTTTACCCATCCCCTGAAGTTGCCAAGTCTGCTGACAGAACCAGGTCTTGAAGGATCTCTCAAAGATCAGAAGTGATGAGGCTGACCTTATCTCGGAGGTGGGTGGGGGAAATAAGTTTCCACAATGCAGGTGCCATAGCTTAGAGCCCGCCAAATGTAGTTCCCTAGATAACAAAACTCATAGCATGCCCATTCTGTTGGATCTGGTGGGACAGGCAGATGAAATTCAGAAGAGATGATTCCTCAGATAATTGACCCCATGCCGTGTAGGCCCTTAAAGATCAACACCAACGCCTTGAATTGAAGCAACGTAGCAGAGGTGTAACATGAATGCTATCAAAAGCAGACATAACGGCTCATGCGGCTTTATTTTGTACCAGCTGAAGTTTCTGGATTCTCTTCAAGGGCAGCCCCATGTAGAGCACATTGCATTAGTCCAATAGGGAGCCAACCAGGGCATGAGTGACCGTGAATAGGGCCCCTCGATCCAGAAACGGAACAATTGTTAGAGCTGCCATGTCTTTTAAGAGCCTGTTGCCATCTATCGACACAATGGCCTGATACTACACAAAGCAATGGAGGTAATTTAATATACCTCTGCCCACAGAAGATCCAAGGTTTATTATCTTGCATCTCTAGGTAGAGGTGAGAAGGGCCTATTTCAGAAGTGTTTTTATGTGGACAAGAGATGGATAATAAGTAGCTCTCCAAATATTGAGCTCCACTTCTGATGGTCGCAGCCAACATGCCAGTGGTGAGAGATGCTGGACATTACATTTTAACAACATCTAAAAGGTGAAAGGTTCTTCACCCTTCACCTAGGCAATGTTGAAGAACCAGTGATTCAGTAGACAGCTGCACGTGTAATCATTGCACTTCCATCTTCACTACAGTTATGTTGGCAAAGCCATTTCACACTATTTCCCTAAACAAAGGGCAGGTAATTCCCAAAGTGTGTGTCATTTTAGAAGATTGTTTACTGGCAGGAACTGCCCAACTGCAGCAGCGTGCTTTTCTGCTTTCTTTTCTTAGAAAGAAAGAAAATGTAAAAGAACTATGTTTTAAAACATTCACAGAAAATCCCAGAAATGGAAGAGAGGAAGAATGACCAGGAGTTCCACTGTTACCTACTGGCATTATCACTGAATTATTGTCATGGTCTTGTTACTCCTCTCCACAAAGGTTGTTCAGACCTGCAGTAAACTCTTGCTTTTAGTAATAATAGTCTAGAGGGGCAACTCACTAAACTTGAAGAGTTGTGGTGGTGGGAAAATTGTCTCTATAATCCAAGGGAAATGTCAGTGAAAGTTGTAGCAATGAGATACTCATGTTAATACATGTTCATTTGGTTTTTCCTTCACAGAACCTATCAAGCTGTTTGTGGTGGTTATTTAATCAAGAGCCTGGGAGACTCTATGTGGAACTGCAGTTCTTCTGTGCTGTGTTTAATTTTGGTCAGGTAAATATTTATCCTCTGTCTCAAACTAATAGTGTGAACTTGTCCATACGTATTTAATAGCATGTCTCATTGAACCCATATGGAAATGTGTACGTGAAGACTGGCATATGTTTGTAAGGAAGAGAGAGAAAGTGCCTGACTTATTTTTGCCTTGTTTTCTTACCTTAAATTTGATAAAATTAAAACTGCTCATTGTGCACTGAGAAATTTTGCTGTTCCACTGTTTAAAGGGGGAAATAATGTCAGTAGTTAGGGATGTTTCATTAATAGAGGCCATCCAGAGAAAATGTTTTCCAGGAGAATGCAGATTTAACTGAACCAGATGGTAAAAATGAAGGATTTCAGCTGGTGCTCTCCCTAATATGTTTAGTGACATCCCACTAAAATGCCTGAGTGAAGTTTAACCAGGAGCTGAAATAATAGTCTTGTGCTAATTAAATTGCTTTCGGCCTTCCCAGGTAAACCAGACAGGAAACATAACTGGATGACGTAGTTCTACATTATTGTAGGGCTACATTAATAGAATCTTTCAAATCTAAATGGACAGATCTCCTGCCAACACTTTTATAATCACCCAATCAATTAGGGCAGGTCCTCCCTAAATTTTATCTTCTGACTATTAAGCTAGTGGCGGCTCCTCCTTTTCATCTTATTGTTTCCCTGGCCCCTCTCTTTCCCTTATGCCCCGAGGTCATTCTCACGTATTGTTAAAATTGCACTGAAAATGTAATTCCATAAGGAAAAACTCCAACCACAAAGGCAAATCTGCTTTCTGACAAAATGGCAGCATGGGAAGAGCCACAAGCTTGTTCCTTAAATAATCTTACCTTTAATCTTTCCTATGAAAGTAAAATGCTTTCTGAGAGCTTCAATTTTATTTTAATTGCATTACCTTCTTAGGACATTATTTTTATTTCTTTAATCTTAAACATGCTTGCCAAATTGCTTATCATTTTGCTTTTCAAAATACACTGTTCATTACAGTTGGTTCATAGACTTTAGTTTTCTTACGTTCTTAAATTCTCCTTCCAGCAATACAGATATTCCTCCCTTAACCAACTGCCCTGTTTAGCATCCATCCAAAATTGCTGAAAAAAGTCCTTTATGACCAGACCTCGCACTTAAACCTGTTACAGTGTCCTAGTCACACGATCATCATTATTGCACATTCAGGCTTCCAAAAACTAGTGTCAATTGAAAAAGCCAGCAATCAAATCACAAGTCATGGTCACGTAATGTCTCACTTAAGGACTATGGGTGATTTGCTTAATGAAGGGAGGTTGTAAGTCCATCACAGTTGCATGATGTCTCTCTTAATGACTGTATCACTTAACAATGGAGTTACTAGTCCCAGTTGCAGTTGTTTAAGCAAGGATTCATTTTTTTGTAAGTCATCTATGTCTCATTATAAGAGAAAGCATGGACAATTAAGAAACTCTGATAACCCTAGCCAAGATAAACATACAGTTTAGGAAACTGTGATATGAGGGGAGAGATATTGAAAGGAAAGAATTTTTGACTGACTTTAAAAATCACAGTATTTGGTATTGATACCTAAATATTTTTCCATTTCTTGGGTTTGGTCCATGCTGTACTCTGAATTTTATTTAAATAAATTTAAGCATTATAAAATAGGTTTTTATTCTGTCTTTTCACTAGAATTAAAAACTTAATTTCAGGAACTTGTATACAATTGTTCTTCCAGAATCTTTTTATTATAGTATTTATTTTTTCTTTTTCAGGGATTCATTTCTTTTGGAATGTTTGGTTTAGATAAACATCTAATTATTCTTCCATTCAAAAGGAGGTAATTTTAACAGATTATACATCCATTTAATTTCAGCTGCCTTGAGAACTTTTAACTCTGATGTTGTTGTTTTTTACAAAACAGTAATCTGGTTTATTTTAAAATTCTGTTCCTTTTAATACACACATGAAACAATAGTTTTCTCTATTGGGCATCAATTTATATTAACACATTCTGGATTGGGGAACCATTAAATAATGTTGCTTTAATTGAATTCCATGGTATCAATGTGACATATAGGCTTGTGTATGAGTTAGTATCCATAAAATATTTTGTGGTATAAAATGTCTATGCTTACATGACTATATAGCCTTGGAATCTAATTATTTTTTCCATGAATGAAATAGTTCTTTCATTCATAGAATGTGATTTTATTCTCTCCTCGTACAGTTGCCTTGCCTCCTTTGCAGCCCCTGCTTCTGAGGGTTAGGGAACCTTGGCAACATGTTGAATATTGGACAGAAGTAAGAAATGGAAGTTTGAGTTGACAGAGGTTCTTTTTTCAAATAGAGAAGTAACTTAGCATCCATATCTGTGTGCAAATATAGGAAAAAGAGTTTGTACCCATTCATCTTCTTTTCAGTTTAATAGCCAGCTTTAAAAAATGTTTCAGCTATTTTAATTCTTCTAACTTGTTGCTTCAAAACCCTGTCATCACATGTTGAATGTACACAATAAAATCTCACAGGCAAAAATATTTAAAATCAAGTCCTTGTATTATGCTTTTTCCAGGCGGTATTTCAAATGGGCTTTTTTCTCATATAGGCTTGAATTCCTTTGGGGTGCTAGGACCGTGGAACAGAGGGAATCATCTGTCCCGGAGGAGATTCGGATGACATGCCAACAGTTTGTTAGTTACCACAGAGACATGTGTGTGAGAAGCATTGTCCAGGATAGAAGGTGGAGTTCTTCATAAGTGTTAAAACTGATTTAAATTATTCTAATATTCTAGATGGGGGGGTGTTCTGCATCTGTTGATGCCCTTCTTTTTACTTGGAGTATACGCTACACAGGTTTCCAAATACCACTAAGCAGACACTGGGTTGTTGATTTGTAAATAATTATATCTGAAAATTGATATTCAGTTCAAATCCCACCAGGCTCAAGGTTAATTTAGCCTTCCATCCTTCCGAGGTCGGTAAAATAAGGACCCAGATTGTTGCAGGCAAGAGTCTGACTCTGTAAACCGCTTAGAGAGGGTTGTTGAAGTGGTATATAAGTCTAAGTGCTATTGCTATTAACTCTTGGTGTTTAATTTTTTTAAAATGTATATATCAAGCAATATGTTATCACAAAGAGATTCTAGCACATAGTTTTAAATAATAAAAAACAAAAGCAGCATAAACATTTTGAACCATGAAGTTTAAATGGCAACAATTGATGCTGTTACAGATAGTCCTCGACTTATGGCCAGTCACTTAATGACCATTCAAGGTGAGCTACCTAGAATACTGACCTACCTGGACAAAAAGAATTACAACCCAATTACGGTGGTTGCCCCAAGTCATGTGACCACATTTCAAGCAGTTGGTAACGCAGCAGTGTTTATAACTGTTTGTAGTGTCCCATGGTCATGTAACTGTGTTTTACAAAGTTTTTGCCAAAAAACAGAAATTACTTTCACTTTTCAGCAAAACAGCCCCTATAAGCAAACAATAGGTTTGCTTAATACTACCACATTCATTTTACAACTGGCGTGTTTCCTTAGAAAACTGCCACAAATAAAGTAAAATTTCACAGTCATATGACCAACCCTATTTACAACCATAATAGGTAGGCTCCATTACGGTCGTGTGTTGAGGACTATCTGTAATGAACAAAAGCAGTCACAGAAGATATCTTTTCTATTATTGCCTGACTTCTTTCAAGAACTGTGTGAAGCCATTGATAAAACTTAAGCACAACTTATTAACGATGTGTTTTCCAGTCTTTAGTAATCTTTTGGGAGATTTGGTGGCCTCTTAACCTTAGCATCTTCTCTTCTCTTCTGAAATCCTAAACTATGATTCAGCTGCTGTTTTAAGATATTCCCATGCTATGTCTCAAATTTAGGATTGCATATCCCCCCAAACTTTCATTTTTGGATATAAAATTCTGTGAAAGTGGGAAATAAATGATTTTTAAGTATTTGTTCTGCATTTTATAACAATTTTTAAATTTTCTTTATATTTCTGAAAAACCAAGGAATATAAAATATTAAAATTCTTTTTAATATTAAAATAGTAATATTACATAAAGAAAAATGGATCAACGCTGTTGCTTTGTTTTAATCACCGTCACTGTTTGATCTACACAGATTGCAATAATAAGTGATATACCCCTTCTTGTTCTCCTTTTCATCTATATATCTCTCTTTTCTTCTCAGATGAATGCCTGGCATTAGAACCCTAATGTATGTTGTTGGCCCAGCACTGATTTTGTTATATGTTCACATGTTCTATTAATCAAAATTAACACTAGCTTATTAATTAAAAGGCTATCTTACGTAGTCTGTATGTTGACTTGGCCTAACTTTAGATCACGGAATAGTTGCTTTCTGTACAATAACATTTAATTAGACCTAAACCCGGAAGTTCTAGAAAACCACTTGGAGGAGTGCTTCATGCATTGTTCTTCTATTGACTGAAACATTGAAGTACTGCATCCATTTGAAGGCTTGTTGTGACCACTCCAAGGGCTTCCTGACATTATAAGTATGTATGTAGATTCACAGATGACACTTCTCTTAGAAGAAAGAGTGTTTTTATACTTTAAATAAATAGTTCTACATATGGAAAGTTGAGCCTGTGACTGTTGGTGCATAGTTAATACAGACATGTTAAGTCATAGAAAGACTTTACACAAGGCTTGCCGTACTTTCATTGTTGACTTCAACCCTTATCCCAATCATGCATAGTATAGCAAAATGCTGCCTGAGATACACAGCATTGGCTTTAGAGGTGGTTGCACCAGGTTGCATGCAGTTTTCAGCTATGAATTGAGAAAAAAAAAAATTTCTTGGAGTTTGAAATGAATCTTAACCGATTATATTGTTTCTCAAGGCCTCTGGGTATTAGTTTGCTTAATAAGCACATTTTAGGATTAAGAGAACCAAATTCAACCTACAGAGCAGAAAAACGTATTAAATTTTCCTGAATTTGTTCCTTTTCAGATTGCAAATGGAAGTCTACACTATCCATAAAAGAAAAACCTTGAGCATATAAAACCAAAAAAAGCATTTAATCAGATGCTATGCTGAACAATATTTACTAAAGCTATATGTGCTTCAGAAATGATTCAGCCAAAAACTGCTCTGAGGAAGTCCTTGAAACTTGGGGAAAAAATGAAAGGCTCCTAGGCTCTCATATCTTCCCAGAATATGTTTTCAAAATAATTGTTGAAGCATGTACAGACCTTGAATAGAGTATCTGAGCCTTTCGCATACTCGCTTAGGACTTTTCCTTCTAAAACAGAATTTGATATGGTTATCATCTAAAATGTTAACATTAACTCTTCTACTACTGTACAGTCAGTCCTTGATTTATGACCACAATTGGGAACAGAATTTCCATTGTTAAGCAGAGCGGTTGTTAAGGGAGTCATGCCCAATTTTAGAACCTTTTTTGCCATGGTTGTGAAGTGAATCACTATAATTAAATGAATCACTCGGCCATTAAGCAAACCCTTGTTGAAATTGCTTATCAGAAGTGCTGGCTGGGAAAGTCGCAAATGGCAATCATGTGACCCTCAGAATTCAGCACCTGAATTTTGATCTGGTTGTATGTCACTTTTTTGCCATTGTTAACTTCGAGCAGTCACTAAACAAATGGTTGTAAGTCAAGAACTACCTGTATGTCATTCCAATGGTAATTTCTGTGGACTAAAGATTAATTTCAGATTCTACCGTAAGATTATCAATAGTCAACTAACAGTTAATAATTTTACACTCACCATATAGTATGTTGTGCTTTCATTAGATGCTTGCATGCATTTTGGCTAATCAAAAAGGCGACTGAGGCCTGCCAAAAAGGGAAAACAGCTTTAATTGTATACTTGGGTGTAAGGCCTTCTTTTAACATCCTTCTAACTATCATGCTGTCTTTCCTTGTTTTCCCCTCATCTTCATCCAACAAGCAGTGGTGGTACGAGATTTACAGAACATGTGGGTGAATCCTTCCTTTGACATACAGGTGTGGCACAAAGACTGTGACTGGAGTCTTCTTCGGCTGTGATCTGGTGAACTGGCTTTTGGAAGTTGGCCTTGCCTTGGACCGCGGGGAAGCTGTAGTGTATGGAGAGAAGCTGGTGAAAGGCGGCATCATCCAACATATTACCAATGACTTTGAATTTCGGGATGAGCGATTGTATTACCATTTTACCGCTACGACAACAGCAATACAGGATGGCCGAGGGAATGAAGATGCCCATGGAAGCTAGCCAAGACCAGACCCTCCTACTCACATCTAATGCACGCTGTTTAAGATCCTTTTGCTTATAATGTGGCCATGTTGATCTCTAACCCAAAGAGAATTATGTCTTGCAATCTGAATGTTGGCTAAAATGAGTTGCTTCAGGGAATTATTTCAAATTGCGAAAGGCGCATAACAGGCTTTGTACTCAGTTTTATTTTTTGAAACAAGTTTTTTTTAAATATATATATAATTTTCTTTCCTTGCCAGTACAGACAGTACTGTGGACAAAATAACTCATTGTTATCATGTGATGTGTTTTTTTTTTAAAGGGAACAGGAGATCATTTTGGTGTATGCAGTTCTTATTCTTGTTTTAACAATTCTCTTATTTGTACTGACAACTGAAGATTAATGTGTTAAAGGAGAAATCAGCAAATGAATTTTGCTGTTCATCCTGATTCTTCTATGAATATGTCAGTTTTAATTTTTAAAGCATACAGGTCTCTGTTTATCAGTCTGTTTAAATCTGAATGAGATTTAAAGCATCATAATTGTGAGCAGGACTTCTTGTTCAAGCATAATTTGTTTCATATTTTTCCCCTTGGTTCATTGTTAAGTAATTGGCACATGACTACCAAATATGGACCAATTTATTTCACAGACTGCAACCAGTTGGAGTCTGTAGATGCCGTATTTATTTTGTACTTAATAATACCAAATTACTATTTTTTAAAATGTCAAATTGTACTTGAGTACTACTCTTGATATGCAAATTAAAGAACTTGAATTGACTTCTTGTTAAATTTTAATTTTGCAATACAAATTTTTAGGTATTTATAGGAATTTGTGTGTGTGTAAAATTAGTAAGATTTCACCATAAAAGTAATATATTTTTAAATGCGTATGTTTATCAAAAACTCTGGTAATTTTTTAATTCTTAAGCAGCATTGTAGAATAATAGGAAGGCATGAACATCTTATTGGCCTTTTTAAAGTTAAGAAGAATACTTAAATATTTTTTCTGAAAGTGGTTCATCAACAATATTGTTAGAAGAAGCAATTTGTTATGTTTCTTCAACTATTAAGAAGATTTGTCGATTATCTTTATTTAACCACTATTTTTTTTTACCAGATGCATTTATGTATGGATATGTTTTATATTTATACAAATATGGATTATATTTGGAAGCTGGGCTTATTAAAATTATGGCTATTAGCTTTTAAAGAGTTAGCTCTGTAACACCCGAAAAATTAACCTTTTCATGTTTACAATCTTATGTACCAGACATAAAGGGGTGGGTGGGTTAGTTTTATTTATTTTTACTATCAATGCACATGAATTGAAATACTGCCAAGATTTCTTCTGTATTGTATAAAAAATGGCTTCCAAAATGGAAAAAAGGTTTATAAAAAGTCTACTTTGTAAGTTGATCTACAGCTGAAATGAAAAGCATGCTGTATTACAAAACCCAATTATTCTTTTTTTAAATTGGAAAGAGTTGTGGAGAAACATGTTCTCGAAAGTAGCAGATTGATTTTGCTGTTCCACTTACTCAATAAATACAGCTGTCCTGACTTATATAATATTCCTTGTTAAAGAGATGAAGCTTATATACTTCTTGTGGTTCAATTCTTAAAGTATCCTTAAAGTTAGGCTAGATAGACTCCGTTCAAAGATCAATCTATACACAGATTATTTAAACATCATTTATTAAATTACAGCTTGTTCATACAAATGCTAATCTCCAAATTAACCATAGTTTAAATTATGGCGTAATATAATACCGTAGGTGTATTCAAGTTTAAAGTTTAAAGTGCCATGGTGTAGAGTATTCACTTTTAACTTTTGTGACATTCAGCTCTAGATTGTCTCTCCCAACATAGCAAGATGGTATTTCATTCTTGATATTTTTGCTGTTGTGATAGCAATTGTTATTTTTCATAAAAATCTCATACTACATAATTTTTTTTACATGGATGTAATTTTTTGTTAATTCCTTTCTTCTTGAATTCATCACATTTTTATGTATGCCAGATTGAGACATGCAATGAATTTATACGTGGTTTTCATTTATATTGCCAAGAATTACAGCTAAATTATTAAGTCTTCTGGACATTAATAGTGCAATTTTTCACATATTGCACATATTGAAGTTCTATAGTACCTAACTACCATATTGCACATATTGAAGTTCTATAGTACGTAACTACCATAGTCGTAAGATTGCCACCCGAACGAGTTTCTTATTTAGGCTTTCAATTTAGGAAGTACCCTCTTTAAAAATTAAACGTTATATTTAATTCATTAGATAAATCGGTAAGACTTAAATGTTCCTATGACTTGACTACATTCTACTTCATACTTTTCTATATCTGGCTCCCAATAGCCCTCCTTTATTGCCTGAAAAATATTAATTTTGATAGATTTTCAAAACCAATTTTGGCATTCAGCAGCAAAATGTCCTATTTATGAACATTAGATTAACTCAGGGGTGTCACATGACGTATCACAACTTTTTCCCCTTTGCATAACACATCCGGCCTGTGAGCAAGTTTGACACTCCTGAATTAACTACTTGAGCTTTTCTTTCCTTCCACTTACTGATGAGAAACCAAAGAAGGAATGAAATCAACCCAACAAAGTCCTATTACAGTGAAGGCATTTTTATAAACATTCACTATCATGTTTATATGGTAATCTGAACTCTTCCATTAGCTAACAATTTCTTTGTTTTCTGCTGATTATTAGCATATTTTGCAGAAGTGCTTTGAATTATATTTGATTACCACCAACTTTAGATGATGTTCCAATAAAAATAATGTCTAGAAGCAGTGGAACGATGCTATTTAGTAAAGCCTATTCTTCTAATAGGGGCCAAAGCATCTAATTTCTGTTGGATTGTGAAATCCAGTGCATAATGATAATTGGGAATAACATTAACATCCTATTCATACTATCCTGGTGCATCAAGTTTTTAATGTAAGCTTTTCAGGACAGAATTTTTATTCTTTTAATCTTTTATCAAAGTCTGAGTCTGTATACTGTTTCAAATCATACATACATCACTGTATATCTAGTTATTTTTAGATTAAAGGCATTAGTGTGAACCATATCCACAATGTTTTCAAACTTCTGCAATATAGAAAGAAAGACTGTTTAGAAAGTAATACTTTGAGTTCTTAAAGTTTTCTTAAATATTTACATTTGCATCTGAGGAGCCATTTACAAAAAAATGGGAAATGTGCTGTAATTTACAGTCCTTGATTTTCTCGACAGGCACTTTAGACTTTACAATGTCTTAGGGTTGATTTGGTTAATACATATTAATTCCAGAATTAGTTATTTAACTTATTTGCTTTATTTATTTTACTTCTTGTCTAACTAGATTTTTAAACGTTGAAGTTGCTCGGAGTTGGGCAACATATAAATTATTGTTATTAACTCTGCTTATTAAATGTGTACGACACTTGGCCATTAAGTGTATGAAATACCAAACAGCAGGCTGAAAATATATGCAAAGTAAACAAAAACTCAGTAATTTTGTAGATGTTTTAAACTTTGATTGGCTAATCTATTAAGGCTAATGCTAATATTTTATCTTCCAGCTAGTTTACACATAATAAATGCTAATTGGCCAGAAGTAGCATTGTAACAGTGAATAAAGCTGTTTTGGAAAATAGCACTTGTATTAATAAAAGGAAACAACTGCAGATATTTTGTCATGCATATATACGCATTTCTTCTTCAACACAATCTGAAAAAAGATTAACTGCTTGATCAACATTCAGGAACCCATTCTGGAGAATATGTTCCATCTCATCAATCTTTGTCTTCTCCAATTTTTGGATCTGTTCCATGATCAGTGCAGCCTTTTCCTATAAAACATATTTGAAAATAGAACCAAATATAAATCTTGTGCATAGCAAATGCTTGCTACAATTAATCTTAAATGAGAGCTGGTGTGATCTAGTGGTTAGAATGTTAGAATATGTAGAGACCCAAATTATAGTTCAACTTTGGCCATAGAAAGTCACATGCTGACTTTTGTCCAGCCACTTGCACCCAGAAAAACTTCACTAAATTGTTTACTTTATTGATGTAATCACATTTCTACACTGCCCATCTCATTTAAGTGACTGAGCAGTTAACAATAGAAAATTACTGTGGGGGTGGAGGGGGAAAGGGAGCACCATGTACATTGTTAAGAGCTCCTGAATGAAAAGTGAGATATCAAACATGTTTTAAGCCAGCAATATGAGGGGAAAAAATTCACATAGGGAAAGGTTTGCAACAAATGCCGAGTCTTCAAATAAATTATGAATCTCTTTAACAAGTTCCTGCTCAAGACTCCAACCAATCTGAGAAGTAGCTTCTTAACACTTTAAAATTCTGTGTTTTTGGAAAGTGTTAAATGGTCAGATGCAAGGCTAGTAGCCTGTGCACTTGGAAGTACTATTTACAGGTAGTCCTCGACATACAGCCATAATTGGGACCAAAATTCCATTGTTAGGCAAGGCAGTTAAGTCAGTTACAAAATAGGACAATTGGTTGCTCCAAAGGATCTCGCTATGTGAGGAGGACCTTTTCCATCCTTGTGCCTGCCACAACCAGTTATAACACTCATATACTACAGTACACCTTCAAACTCGGCAATTGTTGTGGGTAAAGGAATTGTAGAGCTATGTACGGTTGTAAAACTAGGTGCAACTCATTTAACAGTTGCCTGCCTTAGCAATGGAAATTCTGGTCTCAATTGTAATACTTAGTCAAGGTCTAATTGTACATACAAGACAAAATTTTAATCATAGGTGCATGGACAGGGAGGTAGAAGGGCAGATCTGAACTAAGCCTCAAATGCAAAAAGTCAATTCTTGAATGAGTGCCAAAATCAGCTGATGTATCAGATGTACAACAGTCACCCCCGCTACTCAAAAGGCCCTAACCAAATGTAGCATGTGGTGTAAAGGAACAGCTTGGTTTTTTCCCCCAAAGTGTATGAACATAACCAGGTTACGACATGAAACATCCCATGACATCTCTGATAAGCTTAGAGGGATCAGTAAATCACTAAGCTGCCTCTCAATGCACCATCCCTCCGTTCTCCATCCTCCTTACTCCTTAAAGGGATAGGAAGCCAGTTAAGTATCTGTTCCATTCTCTTCCATTGATTTTCTCACCTTCTCCCTCTCCTGCTCTCTCTTCCTCTCCATGTCACTTAGCAGGTTAAGAACATTCTGTATGCTCAGTTCTCATTGGAAGATTTGAGGCCTTCCCTGAATCTTTCACCACTTATTTTTTTCCTTCTTTATTTAACAGATTTTGTCTGAGACATCTGAGTCTCTCAGGGTCTATTTTTTTTGTAGCTTACAATCCTTCCTATTCAAAGCTACACAGCTGCTCTGGGGTATATGGAGGTGCATACCTAGCATCCACAGGTAGATGATAGATTATGAAATAACACACAATGTCATGAATCATTTCCTGTGCTGTCATTTGACTGTGCTATATAGTATCACCCAACAGAGGCTTATCTCTGAGTGTAGGCCCAGTTTTTCAAGGCATCACATCAAGAGCTTCGCCCTTGTTGAAGGTGCTGAGGATCCTGGTAAGGAAACAGTTCCGAAAGGATGGGTCGCATGTCTCCTAGATATTTAAAATTAAGTTTAACAACAGCAGAGATCCTTTTTCAAAAGGCAACTGGACTTTTGTTTTTCTTTGAAGATGTTTCGCTTCTCATCCAAGAAGCTTCTTCAGTTCTTAAGACAACAGCAGAGATTCAGTTGTGATGCGATGCTCGGAATGTCTTCTCCTGTTGGTCCTTTGCCTTCTTGGTGGGGAGGAGGGAAGGCAGGAGAAATCTCATTTCTGGATAAAGCTCCGTAATGTCATCACACACTGTAGTCTGCTCCTCTAGGCCATAGAAGCATTCATGGAAATAAAGGTGACAAGAGACTGGCATTCTGCTTTGTAGCTCACCAGGTTTATATTATATTTTTGCTTTCAGTATTGATTTTTGCATCCCATTCGGATGGTAGACACCTTGGCGGATGTCCTTAAAACTCTGGTTGCCAATCCCTATCATAAAGGCAGATAAATTGTAGGATGAATGTAGAATACTAAGAAGACTTCTCTTCTGATAAAACTTG
>JANHFL010001953.1:96045-106186 GCA_032468155.1 Oxyrhabdium leporinum | reverse complement strand
AAATTGTAGGATGAATGTAGAATACTAAGAAGACTTCTCTTCTGATAAAACTTGGGGGGGGGGGGAGCTGGGAATATCAATAGTTAAGTTTCTTTTTTATATGAAACCTCTCATTATGTTTGCAAATTTTATTAATACAGTTGTGATGTCATACGACCACACAAACAAAGTACTGCCTCAACTGTGAGAAAGCAACTTGTTGGACTATCTTTACGGTTTGGCATTTGGGAACAAAATGAGAATATTTCTCACACACGGCATCAAAAACTTTCCTTCAAGAAATTGTTTTGTATTGTTTATGTCTGCTGTGGTACAAAAGAGTCAATAAATTTACAAACCTGGCTTAAGTCATTGTAAATGTTGATTTAACATATTTAATAGGCCAAGTTCCTAATGGAGAATTTACATGATTTTAGCGGTTCATCTCTTGTGCACATTCTACTTAAAATGAAAGGGAGGAATAATCCCTGCTCCTTTAGGCACCCCAAGATCATCTATCTCTGCTTAATTCTGTTGACTTTTACCTAGTGCCAATTTGCCTTGACTGTAAATAGATCAGATTCTTGTGGATAGGTAGCGTGAAATAAACACGTAGTACTTTTGAACACTATCCTGGTTTCTGATTTCTTGCACCTGACATTAACCTGAACTATTCCCCCAAAATTTCACAGAATACAACAAAGCCACAGCATGGCGTCAGATCCATAACTGGAGTGACAGCAGACTGAATTGAATGGACACCATCCACAGCCACTGAGACAAGTTTGGAAATAGAGGTGTGGAATTCAGCAGCTAAGATGCATCAGATACTCCAGCAGATGCAAAGTTTAGTTCAGCAATTGGCTTTTCCATCACCCTTCATTGCCTGCTGCATTACATTTACTTCAAGGATCTTAGAAAGCCTCTCATCTTCTATTGAACCTAAACCAGTTCTGGAAAAATGGCTTTAAGATTCATTAAAAAACCTGGACAAGGAAGGTCCTGAAACATCTAAATAAGACTTCAAAAATGGCTTGAAATTTTTTAGAAAAAAACTCAAGGAGGAAGGACCTAAACTGATGATCTAGGTACTCAGGAATGGCTTAAAGCATTTATGAAATGCATTCAGGATCTACAGAAGTCTAAAGTAGAGTTTTGAGATCCTCCAAATAATGGTTATCTTAAAAAATCAATAGAGCACCTCAAGAATCAATGTTCTCAAGGACCTGTGGAAAATATATAACAATGGTTTCAAGGTAAATAATCTTGAAGAGAAGGAGCGCAGTGGCTCATGTGGTTAGGATGCTAAGATGGTGATTGGCAGGCTCGTGTTCAAGACCCGGTTGCTGCTGTGGGACAGGGTGAGCTCCCGTCACTCTCCTGCCGAACCAGCAGTTCAAAAAAGGGCAGCTAGATTGGTACCACTTCGGTGGGCAGCTTAATGGGGACATGAAAGGAGCCCCCAGCTGGGCATCCTTTGAGCCATGGTGATGTCATCAGCAAATGCTTGCAACGTGGAAGTGCTTTGGTGCTCCCTAAATGACTGCGGTAGTACCTTGAAGAGGAAGAGACCTGAAGCACCTAAGTATTCAAAAATTGCTTGAAACATCTATCAAGGGCATCCAGGATTTCAAAGAATATTCTAAAACATCAAAAACAAGCATAGTAAAGAGTAGGGGGAGAGTGATTTGGGTAGAATCTGGTGGCTTTGAAAGAAGCTTAAGGATAGATGACTTTAAGCATCTTTAGCAAGTTCCTGAGAGCTTGGTTCTACTGCATCCAAAACAGGGGTGCAAACAAGGCTACAAAGATCTCTGAAAACACTCAGACAAGAATCCTTGAATGAAGCCAGACACAATCTGGAGGAACGGCTCCAGAAATCCATACAAAATGTTCAGAACAGATGTCCTGTAAGAATCCAAGCAATGTGTGAATAAGTGGCTGGATACAGAGCCATGGTGGCACAGTGGTTAGAATGCAGTATCGCAGGCTACTTCTGCTGACTGCTGACTGCTGACTGCCAGCAGTTCGATTTTCACCGGCTCAAGGTTGACTCAGCCTTCTATCCGTCCGAGGTTGGTAAAATGAGGACCCAGATTGTTGGGGGCAATATGCTGACTCTGTAAACCACTTAGAGAGGGCTGTTAAACACTGTGAAACAATATATTTATCTAAATGCTATTGCTATTGCTATAGCCTTAAATCACCTCCAAGAGAAAGGTTTTGAAACATCCCATCTAAGTTTGGAGGAGTGGCTAGAAGCATCTAGACAAGGTCTGCAGGGAGAAATATTTAAAGAGATGACAGAAAGGAAATATTCTGAAATATGGAGGAAAAAAGCAAATGTTTAGAAAGGAATTCCTTCTCACAGAAAACAGGTATGTGAAGAGCCAACATATATTAAAGGAGGACTAATTATTCCTGGTTTTTTCCTCTCTATTCCTTATATATTGAGCCAAAAAGGAAACTGTTTCCTTTCTAGTTCTGTCTATCAAGATTTCTTCAAAGGAGAATTGGAAAGGAAGAGGACATAACAACTGTTTGTTTGACATGAGTTTCAGGGAACAAAAATCTATTTAATCCAGAACCACAATTTAAGTATATTAAGCGAAAAAAATGAAAAAAATATAGGCCAAAGAGGAAATAGTTAAAACCACAACCCTGAAGTTACAAAAGGAAGAAGGAGAGTTTGAATGTGAAAGGAAGAAGATTGTGAGGACAAAAGGCATGTGACGAAGTGAGCTGCAGCTAATGAAATCTGATGCCTTTGAGTACAAAATATTAGTCAGAAAAGATGCTACCAGACTCCTCCTGATTTGTTGTCAAGAGTTTAATAGGAATTCTGAATATAAATGATTTGAGCCCTCACATCGTATTTAATGCATGGCTGTTAAAAGTATAGTTATGAAGAGTTTTGGGGGGAGTTTACTGAGAATGCATAACACCTGCTGAATTCCATAAATTCACATTAACCCTACGACTGAAAATTGATATGCGAGAAGAAGTTTTTCAAGGCACATCGGCTTATACAAACACAACAGATTCTAGATGTTCTTACTTTGAATTTCAAAATTAAATCACGTTTTGCAATTCCAAGACCAACCCACCTTTGATGACTCCATCATGGCAACTGCCTGTTGATGCATTCGATAGAGCTCATGTCTTCTGTCAGGCTTCGTATGAAATCGTGGCTGCTTTTTAACTGGATCTTCAGGGCCAAATACCGGAGAACTGGTTTTTAGAAGCTGGGTAATATTTTCCACAAAAATGAAAGGTTTAAAAACAGACCTACAAAATAAAATGAAAATAAGCAAACGTGTAAAATTAGTTGCTACTTTCACATTCCAGTGTTACGTTCGCTCAGGATAAAATCCAGGAGAACCTAACTTTTCATATCAGTTCTCGTATCAGTCATAATCTAGTTGATTAGGTAGAAAAGTTGCTGAAACCAGGAAGATGGCTTCCCAGCAGATCAGATCCCTAGTGTACTTTAAAAGAACAATTAATGCTTCCACCCAAAAAACACTGAAGCCTTATCCCAAAGATGCTTTTTCAAGATGCAACTGGATTTTCTTGTTATTATTTGAAGATGTTTCGCTTCTTGGATGTGAAGCAAAATGTCTTCAAAGAAAAAACCAGGAAGTCCAGTTGCGTCTTGAAAAAGCACCTTTGGGACGATCATGACCTGGATGATGGAGAATCTTCATAGACACTGAAGCATTAAATACCTTTCCTGTTGCAGAATTGGCTTAAGATGAATCAGAAATTTTATCAGATTCTTTAGTCTTGTATTTTTCTAAAGCTGCTATTGATCTTTTCTTACACTGGGTCATATTTAATACTTCCGGAAAAGTTTCAAGCCGTTTATTTAATATGGCAAAAATAAGGAAATGGTTAAGATTTTGTTCTTATGAAACATTTTATTTGCGTTACCTTTCAGGATCTGGCGTTCCAGTGAAGAAATGAATGCAAGGGAGACTAGGATCTTGGGGAAGTATAGAAACCATGCTTCCTGTGGTCATGAAGGCACCTTCCATGTTAAGACCACTCTCTTTATCTCGAAGAATTGTCATCATTGTCTCAGCTGTTATACTACCTAGTTAAGATAGGTTATTTATTTAATACTGTATATACTGTATATCACCCATTTAATATCTATGCAAAATTGCCAAAAAGCAGGAATAAAGCAATTGGTATATTTAAAAGAAATGGCAAGAAATGGTAACACTGTAACTTCAATTTTTCTTTACAACTTTAGATTATAAAACAACTGTTAAAGACATGCCTGTTTACTCTGGCAATCCCTAGAATTTTTGTGGCCCTGCTATATTTGTTATAGTTCATCACACAGCTGACAGATGTTCAGACTGGATTTGACATTTTTGTCTGCCTACCGAGTTCTTCCCAAGGACCTGGGATATGCAATTACTATTACTATTATTTAATTTTAGAAATATTGTTTTAACTTTCTAAGGTTATTTTAATTGTTGCTTATTGTTGGGAGCCAGCCTGAGTACCAATACTGTGAAGTGATAGGGCAAGGAGTACCTCTAAATAAATAAATGTGCTTGGTATCTTTTTCTCAAATGAGAGGTATATGACTCCACTTTTAACAGAAAAAAAAATTCTTGGACCACACCTGCAATCTCTGTTGTAGAGAACAGAAGCCAAATGGGATTCTGGTTAGGGTTAGGCAGAGAAGAAGGTAACAAAAAATCCCACAGGAAAAAGGAAGTAGAGCAAAACAGGAAAATATAAGAGAGCAAAACAGAGAAAGAATATTCCACGAATATGAGAGATGAAGCAGAAGGCAAGATAGAAGAGCAGAAGAGGTTGGGAGAAAGAAGAAGCAGTCAAGGTATATGTACATGATCAAGAGTTGGGCGCAGGCTGGAGATTAGACACTGTCTTGAAATAATCAGCCAAATCTCTGATCTCAAGCATTTGTAAATCTTTTAAAAAAAATACTTTCTTTGCATGGTGACAGTCCCTTTTCCAATTTAGATTTTTAGCTTGTCTTCCTGTAAATTCAGAATATTCCATAATCATTTTAAAATAGCAATTGCAGTATTTTAAAAATTCCTTTATATCAATTTTAGATTTCCTCTTGATTAAATAAAAGTAAAATCTTTAGAGACCAGGAAGGTTTACAGCAATGATTCTCTCTCAACTAAGGTGTTTTTTTAAAAAAAACCTGCATTGACTGTTCACTTGAACACCTGGGGTGACTTAAAAATGGTTCAGGTAAGTACCCGAAAAATAGAGATTTAGAAGAAATACAGTAATAGAACTCCAAAACTTCCATAACCTTAAGCAAGTATTAAAAAGATGTTCAGCGTTAAGAACCTGCTATTCTGCAAATGAATGAAATTTGCATGATTACAGGACAATCATACAGGGAAGAATCCACTAGGACGCCCAAAATAACTACTGCAATTGAGAATGGCAGGACACAGTAAAATGAATATTGAAACGGAAGGGTGCAATAGAGTTTGGCATTTTTTTTCCCAAAGCACTCATGCCTTTAGAAATAATTCTGATTTGTATTGTTAAAGTTGATAGTAGCAAGGGAGAAACTCTAACAAAGCTTCAAAGAAGAAATACTTCAAAGTGGTATATAGCAATAGCAATAGCACTTAAACTTATATACCGCTTTGCAATGCTTTACAGCCCTCTCTAAGCGGTTTACAGAGTCAGCGTATTGCCCCCAACAATCTGGGTCCTCATTTTGCCCACCTCGGAAGGAGGGAAGGCCGAGTCAACCTTGAGCCTGGTGAGATCTGAACTGCCAAATTGCAGGCAGATGGAAATCAGCAGAAGTAGCCTTCAGTGCTACACTCTAACCACTGTGCCACCATCTCCCTCCAAATATGTGGTTAACACTGTAGCTCCAGAATCCCTGGGCAGCAGGGCCATTGATTACACTGTCTGAGAATCTGGTGATGGGCAACCTTAGCACACAAAGAGATCAGATTGGAAAGAACAGTGTTCTTTCTGGCAGCCTATTTTTAGATAAACACAGAAATCATGTTCTAAATAATATAAACTATGGGAAAGAGATGGGGCAGAAAATAGGTACGGGGAAAGAGAGACAGGTAGAAAAGAGAAAGAAAAACTTAAAAATTGCTAACGGGTTTAATTTGCCAACTCAGGATGTATTCTATATCTAGAAAGCATTGGAACTCCTTGCATAGACAAATGATAAATGGATAATACATTTTAACGGTGGAAGATCCCTTGCTGCATTTGATTCAGGAACTATGTAGATGATCCAAGTTATCCAATACATAAAACCATGGCAAAACCTCAGAAAAGAGGCTTAAAAACAGTATTTTGGGATCCAGTCTGGGTCGTCACTGGGACTGGAGGTTTAGTCTTCCGAATTTTTGGACTCGTGCTGGAACCCATCTTCAAGGAACTTCTAAAGTTCCCTGAGATGGGCTCCAGCACGAGTCTGAAAGCTCAGAAGACTAAACCTCTGGTCCCAGTGACCGACTCAGATTGGAACCTGTAAAATTATCCCGGGACATGTATATTTGCCTTCATTTGAAACAGTAGTTCACTCAAATTAGAAATCACCATAACAAGAGTCATGAGAGATATTTTCTTCAAGACCAAAAGATGTCAAGGTATTCTTAATATATATATCAGAATGAACCTTAATGCTATTTAAAATAAACAGTCAGCTACAGTATTTGTTCAGGATTATTCAAAAAGTTACGGAGTTTGACATACGCATCTTTAATTAGAGGGGCAGTATGCAGATCTCTTGTTCAAAGCAAAACCAAGGAAAACTAATATATTTAAGATAGGTATTTAACCTGTTTTTTCAGGTAAAAAAATATATATTTTGAATCTCATAAAACAGTACATACAAATCCAACTATGAAATCCAACTGTAAGGTCTTCTATAACTTAATAAAGGTACCTGCATATTTCTTCAGTAGTTTATAGCCTTCACAATATCTGCCACTTGCAGTTGTCATTCTGGCAGTATTTATATAAGAGTACATGGCAGCAAAATCAAATACTTTTTTACCATCCCACCATCCTTTGCTTAGAGCATAATTCCTTAGCTCTGGATGTTCACGGTCAATTTTTGTTGTGATTGATAGCTGGTTGGAAATATTCCGTGTTCCTTCTGTTTAAAGAGGAGAAGAAAACAAGCTATTACACTTTTAAATGTTTCTGCCCCGAACTGACCTTCTTAAAAATTATTAAATTGAGGTGTCTAAATTTACTGTTAGAAATTTGGAAAGAATCTAAATCCCACAATATGCATGTTGGCTGCTTCTTGACTCACTCCTTCCTCATTTGCAATAATTATACTTGGCCATAATAAACACATCGGGCCAATTATACACTAGACTTTTTCTCCCAGCTAAAAGTGTAAATAACCAACAAGTATCAATTTAAGCATTAGCACTAACTCAATACTATGAATGGAAAAGAGAAATAAAACACATGACCAGAAGAAACCAGCCAGGTCTTGGCAACTGAAATGTATGCCAGTTTTTAATGTAATGCTAAGATTTTTCATTATAGCTGTTCACCAACCTAATTTTTTTAACAGATGAGACAAAGCATGTTGGGAGTGCTTCTACAGGAACAAACATTTCTAAAATGCTTTCCTTTTCCCACCCATTCTCTTTTTCTTCAGTGCTGCAGAAATCTAAAGAAAGGGATGTAAGTTTTCCCCAGAAGCCTTTCAGGCTTAAATGAGGATTATAGCTGCTCCACAGATTGTAACAGGCTTGCTTTCTGTAAAAACTGTAATAGCATCAGTGACATCATTTTTACCAGTATAGCTCTGCTGAAGAAAGGGAGGGGGGGGAAGAGAGGGGGAGATAGAGGCAGACAGAGAGAGAGACAGAGAGATACAGAGGCAGAGAGAGAGACAGAGAGAGACAGACAGAGAGAAAGAGATGATAGATTAGAATTAGATGATTGATAAATATGATAGGCAGACATTGTCCACTGAGATATCTTAAAATTGAATAAAGGTTATTATTCACACCTTTTACTTTATCTGCAGCCCAGTACTTTCCAGATGTTTCAAGGATCCAAGCTTCTTTTCTATCTGCTATCAAAAAGCTGTTATGGTACATAAATGCCATTTCACTCTCCATACAGTTTCCACCTTGATTATACTTGTCCAACAATTCAACAATAATACTGACAGCTTTTTCTGCAGTATCTGCTCTTTCAAGTCCAAGCCTAAAATCAAATCAAAAGTGTTTAGCTTTCTGTAACATTCTTCACCTTCAACTTTAAAAGACAGAATTTGAACATGCTCATTTATTTTCAAATCTGGGCTCATGTTCAGAACCTTAAAACAAAGTTTTTGGGATGAAAACTATCACGCACATCTACACAACATTCTAGCAACTACAAGACTGCAATGACACGGGTGACATTTGTCTGTTTGTGCATGCAAAACTTTCCTACGGACATCCTCGAACTGGTAGGCTGTCCGTAGGAAAATCAGATTTTATGAACTATAAGTAATCTTTGATTTATGACCACAATTAAGAGTGGAACTTCTGTTGCTAAGTGATGTAGCCATTAAGTGAATCATGGCTGATTTTTCCACCTTTTTTTGTTTTAGTGTTAAGCAAATCACTGCGGCCATTAAGTGAATCTAACTTCCCCCATTGACTTTGCTTGTCAGAAGTACCTGGGAAAGTAACAAATAGTGATCACGTGACCCCAGGATGCTACAACTGCAGAAATACATTCTGATTGCTAAGTGCCCAAATTTTGATCATGTGACTGTGGGACCCTCCAAAGGTTGCAAATGTGAGGAATGCTTGCAAGTCACTTTTTTCAGTACCATCATAACTTCAAGCGGTTATTAAACGAAGGGTTGTGGGTCAGCAACTACCTGTAGTATCTTGAACCTTTCATAGTTTCTGGACCAGGCTAAAGTAATTCCTTCAAAAGCTTATGTTTCAGTTTTTCATTTTAGCAGCACCATTCTGCATTAAGCCCCCATTTACCCATAAATCGTCCATATCAGAGGTGTCAAACTCAAGGCCAGCAGGCTGGGTCTGGCCTATGGGGTGCTTAGATCTGGCCCATGAGGCCACCCTGGAAACAGCGAAAGACCTGCCCACGGTGCCTCTGCCAGCAAAAACAGAACTCAAGAGGGCCGCACACAGCCCTTCTGAGCTCCGTTTTCACCTGCGACAGCCTCCTGCAACCCTCTGCCAGCAAAAACGGAGCTCCTTTTCACTGGCAGAGCACTCGGGCCACCACAGGCGTGCCTGACACAAGTGACATTGAGCTGGCCATGTCCCCCCTGACCACGCCCCCCCGAGGTCAAACACAACCTTGATGCGGCCCTCAATGAAATCGAGTTTGACACCCCTGCTCCAGATCAAATATCAGTTGTTTATTTTCCATCTCATACAGTATTTTCCAGAGATGGCTGTTTGACAAAGCACCGCAAATATAAAACAACCAATTGGTTTCCACTTGGTTTCACATCTTATCCCACAGACTTAATAACAACCTGACAAGGTCCATGCCAAGGAGAGCTTCATCATCGCAGACTTCTTCTTTTCCCCATACGGCTTCATTCCCAATGCAGACTCCACATTCATTGGCTCCCATTTCAGCACCCCATAGCCAGGATGGACGGCTCAGGACAACTGCATAAGTTTTGGGTACTTGTTCGATTTCTATGTAAGTACACTGCAATAATGATATTTTACAGATTATTTTTAAATTACATACAACAGATTCAGCACTTCCCTGAGCTTTTACCATAGTGTTGTGGGGCCCTCAAACCTGTCACTGGAATTATGAGATTCTTTTGAACAAAATGAGGTCCTGGAATTTAGAGTTCCATTGGACGGAACAAGAGCAAAAATCTATGTGAGTGCTCTCACAAATTTGTGCATATTGTCTAAATGTAGCAACTTATGGGCTCAAATCCTGCCTTTAAGATGATTTTTCTTATGAAAACTATATCTAAATTCAACAGAATCAGAGGTGAAATCTAGCCGGTTCGCACTGGTTCACGCGAACCAGTAGGGAAAATTTTGACTGGTTCAGAGAACCGGCAAATATCACCTCTGGCTGGCCCCGCCCCTGCCCGCCTGCTCACGCCGCCCCCTACTCACCCCACCCGCCCAGTCACCGCTCGCCCTCACCCGCC
>JANHFL010001953.1:64338-95945 GCA_032468155.1 Oxyrhabdium leporinum | reverse complement strand
AGGCCTGTATAAAAGTACTTGTATGTATATATGCTTTTTAGGATAAAAACCACTATTTGTAAATGCAAACCTGTGTGTTGTATTTGCTCCTGGGTTGTCTCACCTAGTCACAATGTGTGCACCCTGACAAGATGTTCTGACCCTCTATACAAAATCAAATATTGATGAAAAGGATTAAATAAGGTATTTCTTGCAAACGTTCTTAAAATACCACAGAACTAGGAAAGACTGATGCTTGGAATTATGTAGAACTACCGTATTTTTCAGAGTATAAGACACACTTCCCCCCCCCCAAAAAAAGTGGGTGGAAATGTCTGTGCATCTTATACAGCAAACATGGACCCATTTTTCGCCTCCCAAAGCCTCCGTGCATCCTGTTTTGGCCCTCCCCGGTGTCCAGAACCACTCTGCAGGCCAAAAACGGGACCCACAGAGGCCTACAGAGGCCAAAAACTGGTGCATTTTTGGCCTGCAGAGTGCTTCTGGACACCAAGGAGGGCAAAACCGGGATGCATGGAGGCAAAGAACATTTCCTTTCTTGTTTTCCTCCTCTAAAACAAGGTGCATCTTACAGTCCAGTGCGTCTTATAGTCTGAAAAATATGGTATTTCCATTTGGTGCAAATAATAGTAACTAGAATCATACACATGCTAAGCCATCGTTTGCTTAATCAATGTTTAGATTACAATTGGCTTGGGTTAAATAATGAATTGAATCATAAACCACAGTTTATACATTGAAATGGCTGAGTTCGCAGAATACATAATACCCAAAATCAGACAAACCACACAATGTTTAATTGCAACCTTGAACAAAAACCTGACAGCTAATTTGTATTCTCCATTGATCAGACTTGGAATAAGCCAGATTTTGATGGCTGGGCAACTTCCATTCTTGGTTTACAATTTCAATCCAGTATAGGTGTCTACTAAAAACAGCAATAATGCCAAAATGATAAAAGATGCATTGTGACATCACAAAATAAATCTCTCCCTCTGTCTCTCCCTCTCTTTTGAATCTGTGTCCAGATTTGACTGCAAGTTTATGGGTCACGTGGTTTGCATCCAAAAACTGCAATGCACATTTCATCATTTCAATTCCATGCAGATACTTATACAGGCAAGCTATACAATTACACAAGCATGTGGATATAAACATGTTTATGTTATCTTTACATTTTCTCAGATAAAACTTCCCAATAGGTTTTATGATATTTCTAGAAATATTGCTCTTACCTCAACTTTTTGTCCTGGATCATGAACAGCAGCAGGAAAAAACACAATCTCCTGGACTTCATTAGAAGGCCTATCAGAATTTTTTCCAAAGATGATTCGGCTACCTAGTGTGGCTGGAGGCAGAGCCACAAAAGTATCACAGGAAAAGGGTTCAGCAATACTATTAGCCATCCTGAAAAATAAAGTAATAAACAATCAATTCTCTCTCAAAATGCTCCATAATGGATGAACCACTGTCAAAATTTCCCATGAGACAGATATTTTATAAAAAAATTAGTGGGATATAATGCCCGAGGTCATACATGTCCCTGTAACAAATTCTCAATCATATGTATGGACTAAAATAAATCGTTGAGCAAAAAGCTGTGTGACTAGACCAGTGTTTCTAAACTTTAACAGTTTTAAAGATATGTTTACAAATACCGACTTAGAGACCAGGAGAATTTTAGCTCTTTTAGAAACATCCACCATCCAACCATTTTTCCCATTCTTTATTACTGACAAGATTATAGAAATTTCTACAAGTTCTACGGTAGGGGAAAGATCATTCACGACTCAATTTCATCTTAAAGTGGGTTTCTCTATCCACTTGAATTACAAAATAGGCTGTATGAATCCAGCTGGTTGTTTTTTTTTAGATCATCATGCCAGACACATAAATGAATAGGTAAATACTGTATATGAAAGCCAGTTTGATTAAGTGGTTAAGATGTTGACCTAGAAACTAGGAGACTCTGATTTCTAGTCCTTTCACCCATTTGACTGACCGATTGACTTTGGGCTAGTCTTGCAGCTTTGTTGTTGTGGGGGAAAATAGGAAGAGGGGGTATTGTTATGTTTGCTACCTTGTATATAAAACAGGTAGGATTTTATTTATTTTTTAATGGGGTAGGCAGGAAGAGGAGGAGCATATCCAGTGAGAACTGCACTTCACATAAGAAACCAGGAAGGGAAAGGAAGAGAAACACTGTCAGGCTAAATCAAGCGGGCCTTCAGAAAGACAGAATAGGAAACTCCATCCAGATTCTCCACTAGCACAAGTTAGTCCCAAACATAGCAAGGAGGTAGCTTTTCCCAGCCTGGATGCTTTTCAGAACCGGGCTGGTGGAAGACCATAGGGGAATATTTCTTTTCCAAACAACAGCAACCCCACCGCTTACTCGCTAGTTTCTAGGCTGCTTGCGCGAATAAAAATAGACAAACGGGATTAAGGTGCCATGACACGGGTGTCAAGGTTCAGGCTCCAGATCTGCAGCTACAGTGCAGCTTTTGTCTCCGTGTTAAGGTTCATGCGTACCTGAGCATCGACTCCCGCTTAGCCATGCTGGCTTGCCGAGCCCGGTTTTACGGCTTGACGCGGGTAAACCAGATCCTGCTAGTTTGCGCGACCGAAGCGAAAGTCACCCAGTCCTTCCCCCAGAGCGAGGCTTAGAACAAACCTAAAGGCGCAAAAGTGGCGCTTTTAAAACTTGGCAAAAGGTTTGCAAAATGCCAAAGCAACAGCAGGCAACGTATCACACACCAAGCCGCTTCCTTTTTTTTCCTGCTGAGCCCACATCGCTTCAGAGGGCTCAAATTTGTTTTCCGTTGTAAACGCGCTCACTTCTGTTTCTCTTTCACCGAAGCCAGGTCGGTCACGGCTAGCCTTTTAACGGGAAAACCGGCAGCGTCACGCAAAGCCTTACGTCAGATCCACAAGCCGGTCTGGCGTCACCGCCTTTGCCTTCCGCGGAGCAGGCGCCGCGCTGATGCTTTTTCCGCCCTCCCAGTCGGCGTCCAATCCTGCCAGCCGGGCCGCAGGGCTACTTTCCGGCCTTCTCCGGCTCGCAGAAAACGTCGCTGCCGCTGCCGCTGCCAATCTCGCTCCGGAAGACCCTGGTCAAAGCCGGAACTGGCCCGGGTGAAGTAAACAGGAGCGGGGCGGAGGAAGCCAGCGGGCACCGTCGCAACGTAAAAAGGGCCGCCGCTTTCTCCTTCTCTTTCTCCGACTCCGCGGCGGCCGTCGCCTCCTTGCCACCATGGGGAAGTCGTTCGCTAACTTCATGTGCAAGAAGGACTTTCACCCCGCCTCCAAGTCCAATATTAAAAAGGTGAGCGGTCCGTCGGTCGGGGCCATTTCCCGCAGGAGAGCCGGAGAGCAGCGCCTCTCCCTGAATCGGAGATGTTTATGTACACA
Source organism: Oxyrhabdium leporinum (assembly GCA_032468155.1). Lineage (NCBI taxonomy): Eukaryota > Metazoa > Chordata > Lepidosauria > Squamata > Cyclocoridae > Oxyrhabdium > Oxyrhabdium leporinum. Next base: position 92,534 of record JANHFL010001953.1, on the reverse strand, counting down.
GGTAGTCCTCGACTTACAGCACTTCGCTTGGTGGCCTTGGGAAGTTACAACGCCCCTCAAAAAATGGGATGCGCGACCGTTTTTCACACTTAACGACCTTTGCCGCAACTCCACGATCACGTGACCAAAATTTGGATGCTTGGCCGCTGGTTCGTATTCAGGAAGGTTGCAGTGTCGTCGTCCCCGTCCCCCCCCCCGGATCGTGTGAACACCACCTAATGAGCAAAGTCAATGGGGAAGCTGGATTCACTTAACAACCGGGTTATCAACTTAATCACTGTAGGGATTCGCTTAACAGCTGCGGCAAGAAAAGTCTTAAAGTGGGGCAAACCTCACTTAACAGAGGTCTCACCTCACAACCGAATTTTTGGGCTCGATTGTGGTTGTAAGTCGAGGACTACCTGTATTGATTAGTCAGTTTAAAGGAGCTTTCGGAAGCTCTCCCGGTCAGGTTTTATTTCCTCCCTTGGGAAAAAAAGATCTTTCATCTGAATATGCATCCTGGGTGCAAAAAAACTTCCCCCCTGTCCTCCAAATTTAAATAAATAAATCCACCATATTGCCAATTTATCCCCTCTTCTCCTTCCTCTGGTTTGTTTTGCTTGGAGATAATTGCCCTGATACGGACCAGAATTCACTGCTTCCATTATGAATCCTCTTTTCAAAAGAGTGGGGGACAGGGTGCCCCTTTTATACTATAATGTCTTCTTTCCCAGTTTTAGGCACTTCTTTTCCACAGCGTGTCCTATTGAATTTAAAGCAGGTGCCCGCTGCTAGACTCTAGATTTGCAGCTATAATTCGTGTTGTTTTATATGCTTAAGAATAAAGATGGGGCAGAAATAAAGTGGGATGGAGGAATTAGCAATGGAAGAGTTTAGGAGGAGCAACTATCAAATGGATCCCCAGACATCATCCATTAAAGCAGGATCAGGAAATCTTGCAGATACTTTGAAATACCACTCCCACAGATCCTTGCAGCAATGCTGGCATGAACTGAGGAGAATTGAAGTCAAAAATCACTTGAAGTATATGAGGTTGTCTATCCCTGGCATAGAGCCAGTTTTGTCCAGTGGTTAAGGCATCAAAATAGAAACTGGGAGTTCTAGTTCTCCTGTTAGGCATGAAAGCTAGCTGGGTGACTTTGGGCCAATTACTCTTTCTTAGCCCAACCCACTTCGCAGTATTGCTGTTTTGGGGACAATAAGAGGATAAAGGAGCATTAGATAAGTTTGTCACTTTGTGTTATTTATAAATAAAGTAAAATAAATTAATTAAAAATTGTAGAGAATATACATTTATACTGATGTTCAGAGATTGTAAATAACTGTTCTAAGGTCAGGTAACTCGGGTTTGAAGGTGTAGGTGTGCTATCCACAAAGATATCTACAAAATGTAATGTAGACTGATGCATAGGCTGTGTTCTCACTATATATGGTGTATTAACCCATTTTTTCTGGATGTATATGACACTTTGTGCATAGTATAATGCCAGTTTGGTGTAGTAGTTAAGGCATTAGGCTAGAAACTGGGGACCATGAGCTGTAGTCCTGCCTGAGGCACAAAGCCAACTGGGTGACATTGGGCCAGTCACACATTCTCATTCCTAAGAAGCAGGGAGTTGCAAATCATTTCAGAAAACGTTGACAAAAAACCGCAGGGACTATAGTCCAGTCAGTTGCCAGGAGTACAAACTAACTCAAAGGCACAAAACAAAAAACAACAACTAAGCCATAAACTAAGTATAATTGCCAGGTTTGTTATTCAGTATTTATATTAATGCAGCTTTTTAGGCAATAATACTTATCTGGAAATGAGCCTCACTGAACTCAGTAGAGTTGTGCTTTTTGTTCTCAAATAAGCAATCAATAGATTTTGATATAACATGGAACTTCCGAAGTCAAATTTCCAGGGAAAAAAAGGAGAGGGATCTTGTCCATCAACCACAACAGCAAAAGGTATTAGACTATTCCTAGTGATCTTTCTGATCACAGAAGTTTCTCCTGTAATTTACCTGGATTGTAAAAAGAGTACTTCACATTTAATCTCAAATTATTCACAATTATTTAGACACTTAAATAGATTACTAATAATATAAATTATTAATTATTAATATAAATATCATTTTATAGAGACAGTGTTAGTATCAAGGCTATTTCCATTGATTTATTCATCAGAATCTGTAAAATCCCATCTTCGTGGTTTTTTAAGTGTATTAATTGCCTATTTCATCAGTTATTAGTTCAGTTCATTTCAAATGTCTTTTTCTTCCAAGAGTTTGATGAACAAATCCGTTGGTTCAGCTACCTTTAGGGATGTTTTCTTACCAACCCTCAAGTGAAGGAGTGCCATAGAGACTCAGTTGTATAGGTTCTTATTGAACACATGTCTTGCTTCTATCAAATTGTCTCTTGACCTTTACAGAGGTGTTAGTATCCATAAGAGGCAAACTATTACAAAATGTTCCATGGATCCTAGTAATAGTAGTCTCATGGAGCATAGTGAGCTGGAGTTCATCTTCAATTTCTAGTAAGAAAGCTAACTTCTATATTAAATATTTCTGTTAAAAGGCCCATTGTTTCTTACTGGAGTCTTTCAAGAACAACTGGATAATTTTTTTAGTAATAGTTAAAATTACAGAATTTTAGAGCAGCGTGGATGTAATATGAAATTCAAGAAAGAAAAAGAATTTTTTGCAGGCATGCATTTTTTTTTTACAAAATCAATTTGTTCTAACTAGGTATGGATGGCAGAACAGAAAATATCTTATGACAGAAAGAAACAAGAAGAATTAATGCAGCAATATCTTAAAGAGCAAGAATCTTACGATAACAGGTGAGATGTGGCTCATTATTTTGCACTTGGGTAATAAAAATCTATAATCAAAGTATAACCCTTTAAATTTGTGACTCTATTAGTTGTTGCCTTTATTATACATGTTTGTTTTATCGCGTTTCAATACATTGAACTATGTTGAAATACATTGAAATATATTATTTGCTGTAAACATTTCTGAAAAGGATGTTATTTATCTAATCAATGTATATGGCCATCCAGCTCAAAAGTGGGACTCTGGGTGACAAACAATAAAAACTCCAAAATAACAATCAATATGGTTGAAAATAATTATAACCAAGAGTCGGATATAATATACCCAAGATCCAAAACAATCCATTCAATCAATCACGCAATCAATAGGCAGTAAAACCAGCTAGTTTCATATGACATCCCAACTCCAGAGCTGAAGGGAAAAGCTATGTCTTTAAAGCTCTATGGAAGGCCAGTAAGGTGAGGGCCATCCAGATCCCATGGAAGATGCTCTTTCATAGAATAGGTACCACAACAGAGTAAGTATGTCTCCTGGATCATTGAAGCAGTGTTATGAAGCAATTTCTACTTTCTACAGTCTGCAAATTTTTCCTTGCCTCACTTCCTAGGGATTTAGTCTCAGATCACATGCACTGCTCAGACTGAAAGATCAGAGAATATCAGTGTTTTATAAATTGCATTCAACATGTGGATTCCTTTTTGAAAAATGTTTTTTCCAGTGAGACTGGTCTGTCAGGGCAACCTGGTCTACCCAATTAAGGGACGGAGCATACTGCTTCCTCTTTCACCTTTCAACCCCAATCCAGGAGCCTTTGCAGGCAGTCGCTTGGGCGACAAACTAAACATAAATTCAGCACAATTTCTTTTTGAAAAATGTTTTCAGCCCCGTTGGTGCATTAGAAATGTGCATGACAATCTAAAATGTTTAGAATAAAAGTTAAGTCAAGCCTAGGTATGCATTTGGAGCTGAACTTTCAGGGTTTAAAAAGTAATTATTGCTTAATCTAGAATTATTATGTACTGCAGATATTTAAAGTTTCTACTAGTAAAAAAATGAGCTATGTCTTACTGTGGAAACATGCTACCTTTATTTTAAAATATATTTTGAATCTCTATCTCTCTCTCATATATAATATATATATATATAAAATGTGATATATCATAATTTTATTATATGTTTATAAAGATTGCTTCTGGGAGATGAACGTGTCAAGAATGGTCTAAATTTTATGTATGAAGCGCCACCTGGAGCAAAGAAAGGTAATTTTAGTTGTTTAATAACTAACATTTACTAACAATTGTATGGTAACTATAACATTCATCAAAGTGTTCTTGGTCATCTTGCTTTAATTGTGGCAAATTTTTCCTGCAAATTGTTTTTACATCTGTGCTCATCATTATCTCCCCCCCTTTTTTTTAATTATAACTGAAAAGTACTAGAGAATTACAGTTAACACCTGGAGGAGTAAATATTTTTTTAGCAGACAATTTCAGTTCTGGGTGTACCCAGATAAGGGTGAGAAAAACCACTCTCAAACACAGGAGAGCTGTTGCAGTGTTTTTCACCTGTGAAGGTTTGATGCCATCTGATGTAATCCAGTTATGTTGCCAGGGCTTTTGGGAGTTGAAATCTAACACATCAGGATGTGTCAGTTGGAAGAGTGTGGAATAGCAGCATTCCATTAAGTAGATCAATGGTTTGACTTGGTACAAGTTTCTTTATAGTAGATGATATTGCAGACTTTAAGAGAGACCATTAGAAACTATACCCAACAGTATTAGCAAAAGAAAAAGTTTGCAGTGATGCCCACAATTATTGATTTCAGAAGTGGGATCCTGTGTTGTGGACATGATTTCATATCCTATTTTGTTTGCTTCTTGTAAACTGAATCAAAATATTATGACGTGCAGAGCATCTTATCACTTTTAGAACTGAAAGCAAATTTATGAACTGGCAATTGCTCCTCTAATCAACAATGCAGCTCATATCCATGTGTAACTATGTCCTCTCGCAAGCAGCTGCGGTAAAGTGACTTCTGGCCACAGGATTTAAAATTAGGAACAGTCTGCCACAAAATGCGGTAATAGTACATTCTGCAATTTGCCATAGTTGGAAGTAGTTTGAATACATCTTGTATTCAAATAAGGCATTCATTTGCTAGGAATGGTTAACAGCCCCCTGACAAACACTGCTGGAAAAGTGGTAGCGGGCATACGTGGGACCTGAATAGGACTTAACCATCTTATTGTTAAATGTCATGTAGATGTTATCAAAGTCTCATGAGTCTCTTAAGAAAGACTCTTTACACTGAGATGGGAAATTTTTAATCTTCCATATGGCAAAAAAAGAAGAAAAAAAAGGCTATAGATCAGGGTGTCAAACTCACGCCACATCGTCACGTGACGTGTCATATTGCAACTTTCCCCCCTTCGCTAAACTGGGCTGGGCTTGGCCAGCGTGTGACGCATCTGGCCTGTGGGCCGCAAGTTTGGCATCCCTGCTATAGATGCTATATAGGAAGTTGGAGAGGATCCTGTGTTCTTGTCAAATATGCTAGAAGATTCTAGTCTTTGAATCATTTTAGGCAAAGAGCTAAAATGAGCTTCTTCTGGTTCAGACTTGAACCCTTGCAGATTGGTCATGCAATAATGGATTAAATATTCTTGTTCTTATATAGAATTTTTGGCTTTGTAAAAAAATCCTGAAATAAGTATCAGATTACTGAAGAGTAAGTCTGCATGTGGTGAATTTCTTGAGTATGATTACATAAAACTGCAGTCTTTATTATAAATCTATAACTCGCACATTTGGTTATGCATAATTAAAAAGCAAAAACTAAATTTCAATAGATTAACTTTATGAAATAAGGTGTTTTTCAGAGGTCTGTGAATTGCATGATCTGAGTGTTTTTGATACCCTGGTTGCCTACTGTATGTCTCATCTAATGGTCTGCCTTATCCTATTCCCTGCCATTTCATCATGATCATCAAACAAGAAACCAAAGAGGTAATTTTGATGTTTAATTTGTCATGTTTTCTCATATTTCAAAATCTCAATGTGTATATAAATAACAACTTGAGTTTATGTATTGTTGTTTAGCAGGAGGGAGAAACTGATTACAAATTTGAATGGCAGAAGGTAGCTCCACGTGAAAAGTAAGACTAAATATTGCTTTATAATTTGATTAATGTATTCTGAGAGCTGTTTTCATGGATATGTTCTTTAAGCAAGAAGCTTATTGTCACAAACTGTATATTTACAAAATGAACAGAGGCACTGCCTTTTCAATAGACAATACCTTTTGTATTTTTCCCCACAGAAATAGATCAGTTGAATACATAAGTTACCATATCAGATCTTAGAATAAAATATTGGAAGGATATAAATTGAAGGAAGGCAAAAATTAGCCAAGAATATTATTGGTGCTGTAAAGTACATATTTTGTGTTTAGATATTACTTTCATATAATACCTAGCATTTTACTCAAGGACTTCATGTTACATAGTTTCTTTTGCTCTTTGCTGCCTGTCTGGAGTTCCCAAATCTGTCTCAGAACACATCTCAACCTTCTGAAGCAGATTCAGCGGAGATGAAGTCCATAGCAAGAGAGAGCCAGAGCTATTTGCAAGTAGTTCACTCCATCAGCAGACACATAATAAGTACATTTAAAAAGTATGAACAAAGTTCCATATTTATAAAACTTTCCCTCTTCTGAAACTGCCCAGGATGGAGAGAACAATGAAATCCAAGGAAATCATCTTGCTAATATCTTTCTTGTGTATATATTGATTCAAATTGTCAGCCTATCGTTGTTATGTTTAAAAGATAAATGCTACAGCATCCCAAACCGAAGAATATTCAGTCTTATACGACTTAAATTTGCATTAACCTGAAGAAGCTTAACCACAAAGAACAGAGGCAAGAGGTGCATAAAATAGAACAATAAAAACTAAGAAGCATTGGTGTTCTATTAAAACAGTATGAATAACGAGTAGACCAGGAAAGCAAATAAAAACAATGAAAGCAGCACAATTTTAGATCACTAAAAATCCACAAGCATCATAGCCTTGATATATGGCAGCTTGAATAAAAAGGGTGAGAACAGCTCTTCCAAAGATTAGGTAATGGTTGTTCTTGTCATCTAATTAAGGTTTTCTCAGGGAGCAGTAATCTTGGGATCTTATTTAGAAATGCTAAAAGAACCATAAGTGGAGATTTCCCTTTTTACTTAGCCTTTCTTGATGTCCAGAAGAATCTATATCGGTATGCCTTTTGGATAAATGTGAATAAATTAGAATTCAGAAACATTTTGATGCTGTGACAACTGCACTTTTAACAATTGAAGTCATATGTTTTATCTTGTTTGAATCCCCAGTAACTAATAATTATAATTATTTGAATGCATAAATAATATATGTATTCATCTTTTTTGTGTTTAACAGATATGCTAAGGATGACATGAACATCAGAGACCAGCCATTTGGCATCCAGGCAAGTTTTATGCATTGTGTTCTTTCTATTTTAGATGGATTTCATGTATTTAGTAGTGTACAATAAATGAACTAGGCTTGTATTATGAAAACTTTACTTTGGACATAATCAGGGGTGGGCTGTGGGGGTTCGTGGGGGTTCGTGGGTTAGTGATGATTCTGTGGGGATCACCGAACCCCCAAATCCCACTCCTGACTCCTCCCACTCCACCCCACCCCTCCCAGGAGTCTCCACGTGGCCTGCTATAGATGCAGGTAAGTGCCAGGCGCATGTGGAGGCTCAGGGAGGGAGAAGAATGGGATTCCCTAGAGCATCTGGAGCCCGGGGGAGGGAGGCCATTTTCGCACTCCCAGAGGCTCCAGGAAAGCCACTGGATGTTGGGGAAGGCGAAAACACCCCCCTCACCATGGAGCAGGAGGCCGGCTAGGCCACGCCCACCCAGCAACCGGACAGTGAGCCCATTGCTGAGGTTTTTGAAGCCCACCCCTGGATATAATGGGATAAAACATACTGCACTAAAATGTGAAATTAAGTCAATACGAATCATTTTCAGGTGAGGAATGTGAGATGCATTAAATGTCACAAGTGGGGCCACGTAAACACAGACCGGGAATGTCCTTTATTTGGCCTTTCTGGAATTAATGCAAGCTCCGTTTCCAATGATGGCTCAGGTAGGTGTCTAAAATGTATTTCAGTCAGTTTGTCAAACAATGCTGAGTTCTATTTATTTATATTTTATTGAGTCCAGCAACGATTGGGTGCTTAACTTTGCAAGATTTGAATCAAAGGTCTTCTGTAAATGCTTTCAAGTATCTTAGATGAAGAGAAAATCTTTTTGTATGCTAATGAATTTCCCAGCCACTATGATTCAGTCAGTATTCCCGTGCTCAGCCTTTGCATGGAGTTCTCTATGAATATTAGAGCCACCAAACTGTAGTTCATGTTTGAATCCCACCTACAGACAGGTAACTGATTCCATGATAATATTTCAGATAGAGTGATTTCAGGATGATTGCACCCAAACTATTGAAAAAATGTCCGTAAGGAACTAATGAGAACTCTCTAAAAGTACTTTAAAAGCAAAACCACTCCATATCAAGTAACCAAAAGAAATAATACTCTTCTTTGCGATAGAATTTTTTTCCTCCTTACTCGACTGTAATGCTAATCTATTTGTCAATTCAGACTTTTAAAAATATAATCTTTCCACTTTCCAAAGTCTCCTATTGAATAATATATCTTGCTGGCGAATGGAGATTATTTTTGCAATAAGGCAATTTCACTGGATGTGATTATCATGGGATAAACACACCCCTGGGGTACAGCCTTGGCTGTAATCTCCCAGGACTGTAATTATTTCATGACAACTGTACTCCCCCCAATGATGCATTTATTTCCATTATGAAATCTTAGTCTGACATATAAAGTAACTTATTTTGATCATTGGAAGCCACATAGCAGTGAGAGAATGTTCCAGCTGTGCGGTTTACCGAGACCCACTATAAGATTTACTACATCCCTTATAAAGTTAAATTAGGCAATCAAAATGCTGTTTTACCCTAAGCTGTTTTCTTTTTTTAAAAAAAAAATAATACTGATATTTACTTTTACCATTTGTAATAAAAAAGGCAAAACTTTTCACTCTACTTTTCTATTTGTATTGGGCGGCAGTGGCATGATGTGTGATTAATTAGGCAAGAGTTCCCTCATTGAAAGCAACCATTTGCTTTCCAATAAACTATTGGTATTTGTTAGTTATTACTGTTATCAAACCATGACAGAAATACTGGAAAAACACGGTTCTGATTCTCTCAGAAGCCAAACTGACATTGCAGGTTAGATGCTGATCATCCAAAGCAGCTGCCGGCCATCTCTTCCTCTATCTGAAAATAGTAGGACTTAAGCGATGCCACATCATTTCTCACAGAGGAGGGAGCATTAGTGTTGCAGTTGTCTTAAAAATTTGCCATAAAACCTAGTTTAGTCTTAGTTTTACATTACATGGACACAGCGAAGTAGAATTTACTATTTCTAGCAGCGTTTTTAAGCAGATGTACGCACCTATCCCCAGGGAAGCTTTTACTCCAGTTCTTGCTATAATATGTTCAGCAGCAGGAATAATTAAAATAAGAAGGCATTGGATTATAATATTTTTCATTTTGCTGGGTAGGGCTGATAGGAGTTGGAGATCAGAAACATTTGGAGGCACACACTGATGTTTATGTAAGGACTAGACTAGAGCAGCCACCCTTATGGGAGAACTAGAATGGAAAGTAGTGGTATCAATCATTTGAAGGACCTCACCTTTAAATGGGATGTGCAGTGCTTTCTCAGCGCACAATGATACTGAGATACTGTGCATCTTAGGACACCTTTTTTCTACCTTGCTGTATGATAGCAAACTCTTCATTTTTCCCCTTTGCTATATATATTCACTCTTGTTATCTATGATTCTAGGAAGGTTAATTTACAGCATTTAAAATAATGTGAAAATGCTGAAAAACATACAAGTATTTAACAAAGTAATAAGTAGAGCCAAAGTAGGGTTCTGAATTGTTGCTAACAAAACCAGAATAAATAATACAGCACAAGAGAAATTGGTAAAGTTATTCTATAGCAAGTCAACACTTTCTACTTTTGGCACATATATTTGAATTGTCTGGATGAAGATTTTTTTTTATTTTTCACGTGGTTTTTAAAAAGGAGTGAATAGTCTTCATTCGGAAGGCCACAGTGATGTCTGCTTCTTTCCTCCAGCCAACCAGTGCATTAAATGTAATAGTCACAATTAATCTTCGAAAAACAGGTTTTAGGGAAATCTTTGAATCATAATTTCTGAGGATACTCAGAATTATAGCATCCACAATAAATGACTGACCATTGCTGATCTCCAGAAAGGAAAGCTCCCTGGCTCTCCTGTCAAACTGCTCATATAATTAAGAATTTTATCTTAAATTTCTACTGGAATTTTCCCCTCCTATACTTTGTGTACAATAAATCTTCTCCTGGCCAAACAACTGTTCTTTGTTTGATAAATCTTATAATGCTGTCCCGCACTATGTTTTCTCCAAACAAATTATCAGCCCATCAAGATAGACCAGGTCAGGAAACAGATACGGCATTGTAAAGGAAGAGCTAGGACAGCTTGGCAGGGGGACAGTCTTTGCCCAGCAACAAACATGACAAGTTGAAATAGTCTGTGACATCTGCTCTCCTCCTTGACCCCCCAGAACTTTCTGAGCATCCAATGCAAAGTTTTGAACGCTACCTCTGGCCCTGCAGCTTGTTATGGCAGAGTTGTATTTATTCTGTAAAAAAAGGGGAGTATTTTAAATGGCTGTTTTGAAGCCATTGTTTTTCATTGACAGAAGAGGTCTCATTCATCCAAGCCCTGTTGTTGCTATGCTCTAATCCGATAGGAAAGATGTGGTTATTTGTTCATCCAGCTCTTGGGAGGGGAATCTATGAAGTTTCCCAAATGCTAGGTTTTGGAGCAATTTGGGCACTTGCTTACTCTGTGCCTGCAATTCCACAGCTGACTCAGATGTTGGACTGAGTAAGTCTTGGTTGTTGGTTCTGCACCTGCACAGGAGAAACATGAACTAAAGTCTCTCCGCTGTTTTTCTGCTGAGGATAGGAAAGTTTTTATTTGCATGAGCTTTCCAGTGCTGACATCCAGAGAAGCAACAGTAGGGTGTAAGAGAGAAAGAGTGAGTGAAGAAAACCTCTCTTTACTACAAAACCTTCCTCCATGCCTCTGTTTTCTAAGCACACATCAATTAACATGCGATGTTGGAACAGTTCTTCCCAATTCCCTGGTGTGACTTCACTTACTAACTCATCTCTCATTTCATCCAGTCCTTCTCAAACCTGGTCAATCATTCTAGACCACCTCTCTGGAGATAAGTGAAAATCCAATATGTTCTCACAAACACTGTGTTCAGCTTATAGATCTCTCAGTTGGGTTTGTCTCCTAGCTGAATCATCAAATACAGCTCTAAATCTTGGCATAAAGTTCGGATAATTATTCATCATGGATCATTGCTTTCATTGAGAAGCACAGACCATTAGGCTGCCCCTTCCTTTGGCAGACCCAGAACAAAAAAGCCCCAACCTGGAGTAATCTAGGAAATTCTACTGGCTGACCTAAACAATTCACACTGAATTGTAAAAATCAGAAATTGATCCCAGGATTGCAAATTTTTCTTTCAAAGGTCCATGGGAATGAAGAAGTTCTGGTTGGACTGTTTGTTATCGAACCTTGTCTCGGCTGCTTTGTTAGACATATCATGACACAGTGCAGGATTTTTAATTTTACAGCCACACAGTTTATTATAGTATAACAGTACATCAGTAAGTTGTGCTATAGACAGTGGATTGTCCTGAGGATCTGACGCCATCTCTACAACCAAAAGTAAAGTTCAGTGCCTTTTGGAATAGAGAGTAATGAAGCTCCCAAGATTGAGATCAACCTTGAGAGGAGGTCACCAGAAGGACTAGTGAAACGCTAGTTTCTTGCTGTGAGAGATAATAACAGAAACTTGAAAACCTGTCAGACTTTCCTCTGACTGCTTTTATGCCCATCAAGGCAGGTTTATTTTGAATCTCTTTCTCATGTTCTCTCCTTTCGCAGACCTGAAACCTAGTTTACAATCTGTTGAAACCGGTAATTCTTATATACGGTACTTTTGGCAATGTTGTCTGTGTCTCCCTTCACACAAACATACTTCCTCCATTTCCCCCCAAGAAATTCTTTTTCATATTTTTGTTCACCCCAACATTGCTGTTTTCTAAGCCTGCTTCAGTTTGTCTATCATTTTCTTGAGGTGCCACTCAAGCTAGAAATCCAGATAAGAACCAGTATGGAGTCAGAAGATTATGTAGGGCTAGGATGGAAAGAGCCTGATTCAAGTTAACCACCCATCAAAGCTTGGAGCAGCCATATTCTTCTTGGAATGTTCTTTATTTGAGGGTTAAATTAATCAGGAAAATAGTTGCTTGTCATCTTGATCTTCTGGTGAAAAGGTATAAGCATAACAAATAATGAAAGAATAATGAATTGAAGTTACTACTTATTGTTTGAAAAATATGATTTTGTTAATACAGACAATTTTTTTATTAATCTTGTTTTTAATGGCATCACACTGTTAATCGGCTGGTGATTAACTGTAACCCAGTCAGCTTTCCCAAAGCTTATAGTTGTGTATAGTAATAGTGCAGTGAATTAAGAACCTCACAGCCAGAAAACGGGATCAGCCCGATTCTTGCTGTGAAATAACCAAGCCATAAGATGCTTAACTCTCAGCAAACTTTCATGCTGTAATATTAATGTAACATGTTTAGTATTTTATATATTGAAACGAACATTAAATTCAGAATTTCTTATGTAGGAATTGCTTTTCTACTTGCAATGGTATCACTTTAGATCGTGTCTGTGGTGCTAATCATAGGATAAATAAGGCAAGTTGGTTAAGAAAACAATCTCATTAAAGTAAAATTTCTGTAGGAAAATAAAGCCAGTGCTTGGAAATCTCTTTAGTTAAAGGAAAAGAAAAATGCATATTGTTTTGGAGCAGAGGCAGTAATAAGAACAAACAAAATGAATTATGAATACTTTCATAAATACGTAGACCTTAAACCCTTAAGCAAACTTAAAAGCAGAGTACATCTTAAATAAACTTAGAAGCACTAGCTAAACTTTAAAAGCAAAAAAAAAACAATCTTAAAATGCCTACTATTTACATGTATAAAATGTATTTTAATTTTTTAAATTGTTTTCATCAAGGATTTATGCTAGACTAAGGCTTTTTAAAATCTTTAACATTTAAACAACATATCTAGGGTTTATGTTTTAAAAAGTGCTCTGAAAACCATTTGCTACAGGCATCATGCTGTAAACACCACCTGATTGAGCTTTAATAATTTTGGGAAAAACTAAGCAAGACTGAACTGCATTAACACAATTAGGAAACACTGGGCTGTGAATTAGAATGGAAACTTGAGAAAACATGCCAAAAACGACTCAGCAAGGTGATGCCCATGAAATCTCAAAAAGCTGACCCCAGTTTATCCTATGCTAGGTAAAATTATACGAGAGTGCAAAGATGGAGACCTCCCCATGTTACCTCCCAGCCTTGATCTATTTAACACTTGCTACATAGAGATTAGATGCAGTCCCTCTAAAGCAGTGTTCTTTGAGAGTATCTTGATCCCTTAACATGATACCATAAATAACATTATTTATGTCAGACACCATAAATAACATTATTTCATTGGGTTAAGGTTAGGGCAGAAATTAAACATGCTGCATACTTCTAATAATGAATCTATGTATTGCCAAGAGTTCTTTGACTTTACGGTCCTATAGCTGCCTGCTGTACTGTAGAAACATTGTCTGCTTGGGTTCCTGCTTGACCTGGAAAAGGAACAGCAGTCTAGAGTGAATTCTAATAGGGAAGAGTTTTTTTGTTTTTTTAAAAAAATGTGACTCTTTTGGGTTGCTGAGGACCATAGACGCGCACACATGCAGCTTGTGAATACCTGCTCTAATGCATACTCTTGATGTCAGAAAATGTTTTAGTTTGGAAGCTGGCTTGTTGTACTTCAATTTATGTACTTGTATCAAATGCTTATAGCTAGACGTTACCTAAAATATATTGTTTTCAATGTGACAAAGTTACATAAGCAGAGAATCCCCTTGCACTTAAAGAAAAATGCAATTATTTTCTATTCTGAATCTTCAGACTGCTGTTTTAGAAAATCGTATCTGATTATTTGCTCAGCAGAAGATTATTGCGTTGATTTAGCTATGATTTTACTTAACAAAGCTTCCGCTGAATTTCCCACTGTGCAGTCCAAAAAAGGTAGAGAGGTATAAATGATACATTCAAACTGTGATTTTGGTGAACAGGGCCATCGATGCACCCCTCAGAGCTAATAGCGGAGATGAGAAACAGTGGGTTTGCGCTGAAACAAAATGTACTGGGGAGAAACTTGACCGCAAATGATCCATCCCAGGTAATGATCTTTTTATCAGTAAGCTGAAAATGTGTGTAAATCTAAATGTGATTGGTTGTGAATTGTTGCTTAATGTTTTTGTAATATGCATAACCATAGGAATGCCAGATAGATGAGAAAGCTCTGTGTCTCTTAAAATGCAGTCTGCTTTCCCACTTTTTTTGTTAGCTGGAATGATAGTCTAGAATTTGCCCGATCCATAGTTTAATAAATGAAAAGCCTCCTGCAGGTTAGTAGAGATTTATTATCTAGCAGAGGAAATGGCTTTGACTTCTCTTTACTTGCTTATGATGGCAGCTGCTTTATCTAACTCTATCCCTGGGTGAAAAATAATGACAGTGCCGTCCAGGGGATGCCATACTTTGGAGGTGCAATTCTGAATACTGCCCTGTGTGTTGCTGGAGATTGTATCATTTCTCTCTGCATGGCTACCAGAAGGGAAGCTTGACAAATGCAGGGTAAACCCTTGCTTATCAGAGATGGGAGTATGTCACCCGAGCTGGAGTTGTGCTGCTATTTCTTTTGTTGCTGTTCTGCTTCTCGGATTTTACCTTGTTACGGCATAGTTAAACCACCTTCAGACATCAAACAGAAGAACATGATGCTGCACTCACTGATCAGAGACCTTTCTCATCAAAAGGAGCATCTTAATAGCAAGCTACAAGTTTCTAATAAAGGAGAATATTTGTAGTTCAGGGCTGGAATGAGGGATCCCTGGTGCTTTCTTTGGTTGTTTTCTTGCAGACATTCCATTACCCAAAGTAGGTAACATCATCAGTGCTAGTAAGAAGTGCAGCCAAGTCCCAAAAACGCCAGGGAATTTCTAAAAGCCTGGCACTCTGACAAAGTAGCCATCAACAGACACATAGACAACAACGACATGCAAAAGAGACAACCAACCAGCCAAAAAGGGAACAAAAAGACGCAGGCACTTCTCCACCAGCAATCGGCACCCAGATCAGCATCGATTAACTCCAAGATTAACATCAGACCAACAATCAAGTAAACAATACCGCAATCAAGAAACTGCCAAAGAAGCCAACAGCGATCAGCCCAATTAAAGAATCTCTAAGACCACCCCTACCAACACCAACAGGGCAAGCCACTACAAACTGACAGCAAACCACACTGCTTACTAGGACTGATGATGTTCCCTAGGGTGGGTAATGAAACGTCTGCAAGGAAACAAGCAAGCTCAGAGAGCACTAGAGGCCCCTCATACAAGTTTCTAGATGCTTTGTGTCCTTAAGGTTCAGCTGCTGCTTGTAGTGTCTCATATGAGCTTCATAGCACAAGATCCTTGTAAATGGGACTGTCGGGCGATACTATTTGAACCTGGTGTTTCTAATGTCCTCCAAATTGGCTATTCAGGCTAGAAATTCTGGGGGGAAAGCATCTGATGGGTCCTAGGCTCCCTTTAAATTGCACTATGTATGAGAACAAAGTACAGGTTGTCCTTGACTTACAACAGTTCATATAGTGACCGTTTGAAGTTATAATAGCACTAAAAAAAGTGATTTGTGAACATCTTTCACACTTAGGACAGTTGCAGCATCCCCATGATCATGTGATCAAAATTCAGATACTTGGCAACTGACTCATATTTATAACAGGTCGCAGTGGAGTCACGTGATTGATCCCCTTTTGCAACCTCCTGACAAGCAAAGTCAATTGGGAAGCCAACTTCACTTAACCATCATATTACTAGCTTAACAACTGCAGTGATTCGCTTAACAATTGTGGCAAGAACAGTCATAAAATAGGGGCAAAACTCACTTCACAACTGTCTTGCTTAGTAACAGCATTTTTGGGCTCAGTTGTGGTTGTAAGTTGAGGGCTACCTGTAATGTTAAGATGGTTGCAGATTAATGCACTTAAGCCTTGAACTGCTCCAGTTGAGTAAAAGGGAGTTAAAAAGGGGAGGGGGGGAGATGTGCCTGAAAGGAACTAACTAAGCCAGCAAGTTGACTCTATTCCTGTGCATTACCTTTGTGCTCTTTTCTTTGTTGCAGCATCTTATGTTCTGCGGCTCAAAACAATATTTATTCAACTGTCTTTAAAAAGATGTTATTTATGTTCTGTAATCTCCATACTGTCCCTTCCGGCCATGTTCTGTAGCTATCTCACCCAATCTCTCTTTTTTTTTTAGGAATATGTTGCAAGCGAGGCAGAAGATGACCCAGAAGTAGAATTTCTGAAATCCTTAACAACGAAGCAAAAACAAAAACTTTTGAGGTAATCATATCATGAAGATATAGCAGCTACTAACAAGAGTTATTTCGAAGTTAAAAGCTGTGCTTTTATATATTCTAGAATAATTGTGCAGAATATTTAATCACGACTTATCTTTTCCCATGATTCGAAGTCCATTATCATTCATTGCTTATTTGAGTGGGATTTGCTGAGAGCTGGGGGTTATTGGGGTTCTGAAATCCCTTCCTCTTGCTTTGCTGTGTGAGCAGCACGTTCTTGAATCTTTATGTACTTAGCATTTGCAGAATGCGATTGCGTGATCCTTAAACTGTTCCCGTATAATACTATTTTATATGCTAATTTGTTATGAGAAGAAAACACATAAATTACATTGAGTAATTCTATACTACAGCTGAAAGATAATGGATTATTTTTTAACAAAAAAATAACATTTGGAAATATGTCATTTGCTCTGGATCCAACATTAACCCAATCTTATTCTACCATAGTTGATAAAAGTGGCTTTTAGGAAAGTAGAGCTTGTACATAATTGATTCATTTGTTTTATATTTTATGTTTGTACTACTCTGATTAAATACCTAGATACGTAGTGAATAGGGGCAGAGAAATTAAGGATTTAAATGATAAATAAATATATGCACTCCAGTGTAAGTGTGATGTCTAGGACAGAATGAATGTATCTCTTGGATTATCTTCATCTCCTTTGCAGGGAGAGGGAAGTGAGGCAGCCTAAGCAGTGCTTCCTCCATCAGTGTATTAGTGGTTGTTTATCTCAGTAGCTTCCTACTGTGGTTCCCCGAAAATACAACCTGCCCCGAAAGTCCTAGCTTGATTTTTACACGTGTGCCCAATATAAGCCCTGTCCCCCAAAATAAGCCCTAATTAAGACACCACCCACTCCAGGGTGCACGGGTAAAAATTAAGCTAGGATGAGGATGGGGGAGTGGACCTGCCCTACTACATACTTTCGGACAGTTGCAGCAGCCTCGCACACCCTGACACCTGCCTTGCTGCCCATTTCTTCTGCAGCCGGTAAGGGTTTCCTGAGGCCTCTGCAGCCAATAACAGAGCTCTGGATTGATCTGGAGCTCTGCTACTTGATGCAGAGGCCTTCAAGAAAGTCTTCCCGGCTGCAGAAGACGCTCCTGAAGGCCTCTGACAAAGAAAAGGAGGCCGCGGGCACCATGTGCAAGTGAGGTGAGTCAGTGGACAACATTCCCGCCCCCCCCCGGCCGAAAATAAGACCTGGTGCCTGTTTAGTGGCAAAACAAATATAAGACAGGGTCTTATTTTCAGGGAAAAACAGTAGATGTACAGCAGTAGCTGCTGGATCTGGCTAAGAACTCTGCAGGTAGAGTGTCTCAAGTTGATGAACATGTTCCAGTTCACACATTGCCTAGTCAAACTGGGATAATACAGGTAGTCCTCGACTTACGACCACAATTAAGCCCACACTTTCTGTTGTTAAGTGAGACATTTGTGAAATGAGTTTTGCCCCATTTGATGACTTTTCTTGCCACAGTTGTTAAGTGAATCACTGTGGTTGCTAAGTTACTAATAGGGTTGTTAAATAATTGTGGCTTCCCCATTGACTTTGTTTGTCAGAAGGTCACAAAAGGGGAATCACATGACCCTGGGGCACGGCAACCGTCATAAATATGAACCAGTTGCCAAGCATCTAAATTTTGATCACATGATCATGGGGATGCTGCAAAGGTTACTATGAAAAACAGTCATAGTTCACATTTTTCAATGCTGTTGTAACTGAACTGTTGAGGACGACCTGTATTGCTCTGCTTTTCTAGCAGTCATGCTATAAAACCATCCTTCTTTTGAATTCTATGACAGGAGTGGAGACACAATTGTTGGTATCTGAACATTTTAGTGCCAAGTTTGCTCTAAATTTTTATTTTTTTTAAAGATGATGAACACATTTATTAGATCAGGATATACAATATCAAGGATGGCTTTAAAAGAATCAAGAGGCAAGTTTGGGGATTGATCTTTTTAAAAAAAGTAATAAGCTTATCATAATCTAAAATTACAGTGTAGGGTCTACATGCTGACCTTTAAAAAAAAAAAGGATTGCACTGTTACGTCACTCTCTATTTCATTGTGCGATTTTTCTGTGTTCAAAATCAAAGAAAACTAGATCGCCTAGAGAAGAAGAAGAGGAAGAAGAAGAAGAAAGACAAAAAGGAGAAAAAGCAGCAGAAGCGAAAAAGTAAAAGTAAACACAGAAAACATAAGAGCAGACCCTCTTCCACATCCTCCAGCGAGTCTACAGCAAGCAGCAGCGATAGTGAGACCAGCAGCAAAGACAAAGCCCCTTGCAGAAAAACAGATTCTCAGAAAAAAAAGAGAAGCCGGTTTTCAGAGACTGACAGCAGTGATTCTGATGATGAGAGGGGGAAGATAAAACTTTACAAAAATCCCTCCGGCAGCCATGATAACAAAGACAAAGATAGAGAGAAATCTCGGCTTTTAAAGGAAGGCCGTTCTTGGGAGTACAACAAATGGGGCTCCGGTGAGAGCAAAAGAAACCCCACGGGCAGAAAGGAAAACCCAGAGCGGAGAAAAGAATCGGAACGACCTGGACATGCAAGCAGGAGCCACAGCAAGGGGGAGAGGAGCAGGCAAAGCTCTGATTCAAGGCAGCGGGCTTACAGTCGAAGTGAGGAACCAGACAAGAGTAAGGAAGTAAAAAGCCATGGTTCAGAGGTAAGCAGGGAGCAAAGGAAGCGTAAAGAGAGCCACCCGGATGAATACAGCAAGAGGGAGCACCGAGAAAGAAGCAAAGAGAGGAGAAAATAGAGAGAGTGGGTGGCACATTTTTCTTTCTTTCTTTCTTTCTTTCTTTCTTTCTTTCTTTCTTTCTTTCTTTCTTTCTTTCTTTCTTTCTTTCTTTCTTCCTTTCTTTCTTTCTTTCTTTCTTTCACACCTCTTGGGAAGGGCTCCTGTTGTGCTCTTCTAGGTCTCATAAGCTCTCAGAAAAATCTCAGCCTCACACTTCAAACATTCTTGTATACTTAAGTTGTATCTATCATGTAACAAGTAAATAAACACAAACCAGTTTTTTTCCATTGGAATTATTTAATTGTGGAGGGGAGTGAGAGGAAAAGCTATTTGGTGCATCTAGCTTTCTTTTGCCACTGAGATTAGTGTGCAGGAAAAGGACTCAGTACTGGAGTTTCAACAATAGTGCGTTTCTTTCTTTAGATAATATATCTAGACAAGTCTTGCAAGAAACAAAAGAAGCCGTTCCAGAGACATGGAATTATTTTGTTTGCATTTAATGTGGTTTGGAACCAAATTCCTGTTAAGAGGCATAAAAACTGGATTATTTTGATCTGAACTTTTAGTTTCTATTTTGAGGATGGATTCCTAAGTTAAAGCAACAGAGCAGCATTGTTCAACATAGGCCAATACGTTTTGTCCTTGTGAAAGTACTCTCATCATCACAACTATCTAAATGTTGGCATCACTGTGTCAGTTATTTTGCAGCACTTGAGAAAAATATTTTTTGTGTTAAGAATTTCTAAGTGTTGTGTGCTACAGAAATATAACATCCATTCCGGCCCTATCTTATTAAACTGCAGATCGTTATTGTTAAGATTTGAAAGATGTGGCAGTCCTCATTAGTGGGACATGGAGCAATTTTGCAGTCTTGCTATAGTTTAAATCTTCTTTATCAATGCTTGTTTTTCTGTACTGTTTTGCATCGCCATGCTGAGATTTTTGCATAAAAATGAAATGTGACTCACTTTGCAAAGCTGAGCTTTGATGTATGTTACATCTTTACCTTTCATCGTAAGTTGTATAATAAAACTTATACAATTAAACTCTGGCCTTTGAATGCAAAAATAATAAAGTGGTGGTATTTTCACAGAATGAAAATACATTCTACGGCCTTATTACCAATAAAAATAATATATAAACTAGATAGTGCTGTTTTCCCCTTACTTGAAAATTAAAATCCTTGACTTCCCTGTAAACATTGGGGCTAGTGGTGAAATTGGACAGTTCTTATTTCTTGTATATAATGTTTCTGAATGATAAAAAATACATATCTAGTCTATCCCAGTAAGGGTGAAAACATCTGTCACTAGTTTAAAATAATAATAGTAGAAGTTAATATCAAGAGAGCATCTTTCAACGAAACTCACTTACTGTATCATCACTACTGTTTTTTCCCGCATCGACTCCTTTGTCAACAACTGTAGAAGTCAGGCCGTGGCTATTAAACATCAAAAACATCTTCCAGACTGCCGCACCTGCTTTACATAGACGATCTGAAGCTCTTTGGACAAACACCATCTGAAAAAAAATCACTTTTTTTTGACTCCGGTCATCTATATAGCCAAGATATTGCAAAGGAGTTTGGATTGGAAAATGTGCCACCCTCATCATCTGCAGAGGAAAAATAGTGAAAACTAAAGGAATCAAGATATGCCCTATGGAAATAACATCAAGAGTCTGGATGAAGAAGATCACTACAAATACCTGGGCATTGTTCAAGCTGACAATGTCAAGCACACTGAAGTCAGGAAGAAGCTTGATCTTAGTCTAAATTCAGTGGAGGAAATGCCATCAAAGGTAATTAACATCAAGGTAATTCCAGTCTTTAGATACATAGCTGGAATAGTGCATTGGACTCAAACAACTAAAAGCCCTGGATAGGGAGACCAGAAAAATAATGACAGTGAATCATGCCCTTCATCCACACAGCAATGCTGACGGACTCTACTTAAAAAGGAAAGTAGATGGATGTGGAATGTTGCACAAATACACCAGAGAGTTGAAGACGAAAAAAGGGTATTGGAAGAATATCTGAAGGACAGTGAAGAAAACGCACTGAAATTAATATACTGCGAAGGCTTGCTGACTATAGAAGAGATCAGCCTGGCCTACAAGAAACACCAAATGAAAAATAGAAGAGACATGGCAAAGCATAGTATTACATGTCTAGTACCCCCCCAAAAAAGAGACCTAGCCGGCAAACCAGAAAACAATAAGACTCATGGCTAAGAGCTGGAAAGTTGAAGAAAGAGAAAGAGGAGCTAACACTGGCTGCACAAAACCAAACCTTATGAGCAAATGCATATAAAACCAGAATTGACAAATTAACCTCACACAGCAAATGCTGGCTCTGCAAAGAAGCTGAAGAAACAGTGGACCACTTAGCTGGCGCAAGAAGATTTCACCGACTAACTACAAACAGCATGTCAAAATATCAACAATGGGCATTTGGAATATCTGCAAGAAATGCCACTTGCCTACAAGCAAGAACTGGTGGGACTACAAAATAGACAAAATAATAGAGAATGAAGAAGCTAAAGTGCTCTGAGACTTTAGAACTCAAACATATGTGGTACCTACCACATAACACTCCATACTTAACAGTTGTTGATAGAAAAGCATTTATTTATTTAGCATAAGGCAATAAGAAAGACAAAAAACATCTAGATAGTAGACATTGCAATACCTGGAGACAGCAGAAGAGGAGAGAAAAGCTGGAGAAAATAAAATGCAGAAACTTTCAAACAGAAGTAGAACGACTGTGGCAAAAGAAAGCAAAGGTAGCGCCAATAATAATAATGGGTGCCTTGGGTGTAATCCCAAAACATCTAGCGCACCACTTGAACACCATCAGCATTGACAAAATCACCATCAGTCAATTGCGAAAGGCAGCAGTATTTGGAGGAGCTTAACGCCTGTCACAATACCTTTAATATTTTAAAACAACATCTGCCTATCCCAGATCCTTGGGAAGGACTCAGTAGGTGGATAAAAATGCCAAATCCAGTCTAGACATCTGTTGACTGTGCAACCAACTATAATAGGGGAAGCATTTCTCACAGTTACAAAATATTCATCAAGAACATTTTTGCTATTGTTTTTGTGTGGACTGTACCATCAGTGATATTGCTTAGAGGTGCAGTGTGTTGGTTTTAAATTTAGCCAGGGGAGGGGGGAGCAGCTCCAGCATTTGTGGCTACATGCTTCATCTCTTGACTGACATGGACAATATAAAGAAATGCTGCAAGATTCCAGACAGTCAGCTCTTATGTACCTGAGTACTTCTTTTCCACAATACTGCAGTATTTTTGTTTGTTTGTTTCTAAGCTGACACAAGGGTAAGAATTTAAAAAGAAATATCCGTGGCTTATTTTTCTGGCTTGTGTATTTGAGAACATAGGAGAGAGGGGGAATCATTGTTCAGCAAAACCTGTGTTTCAGCCCAGGAAAAATGTGTGACCCCACTTTGAAAAGGCCTTTTGAATAATAGATAAGTAGTGCCAGAGATCTTATTTATTTTTCTTTGCAAAGAGCAGCGTGTTTTTTTTTCTCTTCCATCCCTGCAGCATTTTTTTTAATTTTTATTTTTTGGTAGTAGGTAGAAAAGGGATTTTTGGTTCAGCCTTGCCTGCACTGGCAACATACCACCCAGCTGCTGCTGTCACATTTTGCTCACACAAGAGGATTAAGTGGTCCCTCTATTCTTAGCAAGAATTTCTCTTGTGTTCTGCTCTTGGTTACTGTTAGGTCAGCTTTAGAGAGAGGTGGGTGAGCATGTAGCTATAATTTTCTGTTCCTCTTGATTGGAAAGCCTTGACTCTGCCATTCAGTGCTCTCCTTCGCTCTCTAAACTGGGTACTTCTCTCAAACAGAAACTAGACCAAAAATAATGCCCAGTGTACAGGTAACTGTTGCTTTCTAGGACTGAGGATCTTATGCTAAACAAGGAACTGCTGACATTCTTGTATTTGCCCGATTACATTCCAAGATGCCCTCCAGTGCAAAACAGCAAACATTTGCATCCCCTAAGGAGAGTTTTGGGGGTTTTTGGACAAAGTGAAAGATACCAGATATTTTAAGCACACTTTGCAAGGTCACTCTTAATATTGAGAAACTTTGGAAGACCGTTTGGAAGAGTACATCGGAAAAAATTTAAGTGTGCAAAGACTTTATTTTAAAGATAAAAGATTGCAGCAGTAGAAATGGGTGATTTAGAGTAGTACTGTAACAGAACTTATGAAAGAGGTGAGCTGGTAGTGACGGATGATACAAGTCACTGAACTTCCAGAGTCTGCATTTGAATTTCTGATGTTTGTTTGCAAATCTAGCGTTGTAATTGCAAGTATTTTGTTTAAAAAAAAAATCAGCTGTAGACAACTGTGGAAAAAAGAAGGAAAAAGAAAACGGACACAAAAGTGGTAAATTGCCTCTAGCTACGTTAACTTGACAATATCAAATTAAACCCTGTAGGAGGTGCTGTTGGTTTACAAATGTGCACAAGCATCTCGATTAGAATTCCTTTAAAAGGGACATAGCTGTCCCGCTCCTAACCACAAGATGAAAGTGGTGCGTGGTACTTTTTTTTTTTTAGCAGATCTCTACCAACAGAACGCTCGTGGGAAAACAGAACAACCTGCAGTAATAACTTTCTGCGCCTAACTTAAAAAAAAAGAGTCCATGATAGCATCTCTTAAATATACAAACCTGAGACAAAAGGATGTTCCACAAACTTATCTTTTTTTTTTCTGCAGAAAATAATTGCTAGATGGTTCTTGCTTCAATCTATGGCTTGGGACCATGTGTTAAGATCCAGACATGTTCAAACCCGCCCACCCCCAAGATATTGTTTTCCTAGACATGTTTTATTTTCTTTATTTTATGCATGATTGGCTTCATTGACCCAGTTTTATGAATTAAGAGAAATATTGCACTCTGTACATACAGGTTAGATTCACGAGGCTAACACTAAAGTCTTCTAAAGCAACTTCCCCAGTCCCCAACTCGAGGCTTAGTTGAAGACGTTTGGGAACTCCAGTATCTCCCTAACCGCGAGGTACTCAGAACAGAAATTCTACTGCACATCTAAAAGACACAATGTTGGAAAATTTCCCCATGATAGATTTATCAAATCTTCTGACTGAACCTGTACTTCTAGAAAGCATATTGGGCTTCTAGTTAAACTAGAGTTTAACTAGAGTTGTGCATCTTGATAGATTGATGCCATTTGTTTACTCTGGAACAAGGATCTTGAGACTGTGTTCCTTATGAAGAACCAGAAATGAGATAACTTGAATGTACTTCAGTGGGGGGAGGGGGCAGAGAGCATTTAAAGTTTTAGTCCACACTTCGAAGCATCATGACTCTTGGAATCCTGCATACTGCTTAAACCAGCTTCTTGCCATTTATTTATTTATTAAACGTATATGCTGCCCATTTTATCACGGGCAACTCGAGGCAGTTTACAAGCCATGGCTGCTGGTAACTGCATTTTAGGGGTCAGGGTTATTTCTTCCTGGTTATGCTAGGAACTTCAAGAAGTATTTGCAGGGCAAATCAGGGAGCTCGCATTTAGAGACCTATTTTTCTTTTACCTTTAAAACATTCAAATTAATTATCACTCTCTTGGAGGGTAACAGCTCTCCTTTATCGTGGTCACTGTGCTTCAGCCAGCAATCCCTGTTCTCACACTTCATGGAAAGGCAGGGAAAGAATTCCTGGCTCTTCTGTGATCTGGGTGTTGTTTGCTGAAGGATGAGCGATGCTGGAAAGCAGCGAGGAGTTGGTTTTTTTTCCTTCTGCATCTTTCCAAACCAGATTCCAAAGTCAGCCAAACCGGAGCCGCAAGAACACCTCTTCGTTCGCAGGTATTTCAAGAGGAAGCTGCCTTTTGCAGACAAGATATTAACCGATTTTTAGAGCGGTGCTGAAAGCAGAAAGGGTGCCTACCGTTTAATTCCCTGTAGAGCCTGGCAAAGGAGGAGGGATTCAGCCGACAGCGCCAGAATTTAGATGGTAAAGGAGAATAAATTATTACTAATTGAAAGGTGAATAAACAGGTGACTTTTCAGCTCAGATTCCCCCTTGGATCGTTGCAATAAATATCCCCGAAGGAAACTCTCTATTTATGTTGTCATTGATTAATGCTCGCTACCTCATTTGATTTCGATTTAGAACGATTTGATTCTAATTTAATTAGCATGTAATTTGGATGTACATAATTACTGTAATTATGACATTCAGGTAAGGCAGCCTTAGGCTGAAAGGCATTTAAAAAAAAAAATATTTCGTCCCCCTCTCCCCGCAGTAAAACCCTATTTTGTAGTAGGGAACGGACAAGGACTTTGCGCCCTGCTCTCCAAGTATGTAATTAACACATCTCGGAAACAGGCAGCTCCGGGATGATGGGCTTTAAACCGCGGCGAGCGGAGCCCGAATTCGCTCGGGGTGCGCCGGAGGAGGCGGAGTCTCTGTTGGGTGGAACCGCTCCGGGTTGTTTTCACAGATGAACGTCCCGCGAGGCGAGGCTCCCGCCGACCTTCCCCTCGCGTGGCTTGGCTGTGGGAACCCGTGTGTGTGTGCGTGTGTGTGTGCGCGCGCTAAGCTCTGCGGGTAATGCTGGCTGGGTTTAGGAGAGGGGCGCCACAGCAGAGGTCCGCTCCGATCTTCCTTAAGTGGGAGAGGTTTAGAAAGTGAGTTTTTGCTCGGGGGACGCGGAGGGAGGGAAGGAATTTAAAAAGAGGTAAGCGCGTCGTCGTCTCCTAAAACAACCCGCGATGCTTGTAGGAGGAGAAGAGGATTCGCAGGGAGGGAAATCGGGTTTTAGTAACCGGCACGAGTGTAGTCTTTCTTACAGATGACCCGATCTCCTGTCAAGCGATTGCCCGGGTTTCTCCCCCCCCCCCCCCCCAATCTCCATCCCACCTTCTCTTCCGGCTTCCCCACGACTTCTGCTGGGGGCACCACACGTGCTCCTGAGGAATCAAACGCCGCCCGTTTATCTAAAAGCTAACAAGGAGACTTTCTCAGGCTCCGATTCCAAACTCTGGGCTGTTCAAGGACGCGAGCCGTCAGTGGAAACTGGAGGCGCGCTTCTTAAGTAGAAGTTCTGAAATGTGCAGGGTTTGTGTGTGTGTGTGTGTGTGTGTGCTTTAAGTAAGGAAAACAAACGTGGTTTGGATTACAAAATCACCTCTTAATTTTAATTTCTCTCTCCCCCTCCCCTTTAATTTAACCTGCCCAACTTGACTTGCTTTTTGGGTAAGAGAGGCATGCACCTATCTGTTTAACTCCTATAGTAATATTGTACACGTGGCGCGTCAGAAGATCCACCACTTGCTTTGGAAAACACTGGTTTCGCTGGAGCACCTCTCAGGATCATATATCGCGCTATATAGCGCTCCCCAGTTCAGAGAGGTAAAGGAATTGTAATCATATCTTAATATAAATATATTAAAATATCAGCTGACGGGAGTGGAGAGAATAAAGGATGAAAAAGCCCTCGAAGGTTTAGTGGTTCCTAACGAATTCTATAAACAAATTGTCGTCTGGAAAAAGAATATCTATCTTCGCTGCTTCACTTCAGATTTTAAGGCGTTGATCTGACTTGTCTTTTTTTTAAAAAAAAAAAAAGGATTTATATCTTAATTCTTATCGGAATAGGGAAGTGCTGCTTTTGGGACGAAATTTGCTCTAGATGGCGCCAAAGAGTCGGGAATTACACCCCCCCCTTTCCTCCCCAATGACTCAGAAGTGACTGTCAAACATAAAAGCAAATCAGAGTTTGCGGGGGAGAAGAGATTTAATATGTTAAGAATGTTATTCCTTAAGAAAATTTGTAGCTAAATTATTCTCACTTAAAATAAACACTTAGTCTACCAATTACTCAAATAGGCCGGATTTTCCGTTGCGTTCTCTTCATCTGCATTTATGGAACATAGCGAAGTAGCTGGGGTAAATACTGAGAGCGGCTGCAAATAAAAGAGAAGCCTCCACGTGTGGATTTCTTTTTTAAAAGGAGGGAAATTTGATCAGTTGTCTCGCTTATCCAAGCTGTACTATGTACAACTTCCTAAGGCGGGAAAGGGGGGGGGAAAGACCCTAAAAATAAAGAAATAGCGGTTTAAAGGTGGGGGGGAGTTCCCCCGCTTTCAGTTCCTTCTGTCGCTCGTTAGATAACATGGGATCCTCCCTTCGCCGCCTCTTGATATGTTTGTTAACTTCTCCTCACCGGAAGGAAGAATACCCAATACCCATAAAATGGCCAGAAATCTCGATATGGGACGCAATGCTGAAAAAGAGAGGCGGGCCGAGGGTTGACAAAGTCTCTCCCTCCTTCACCCTAAATGATGTACCTGCACTTTCCCGCGCATTTCCTGGATTCCCGAGCTTAAGCGCGGGTGGGAGGTGGGTGGGGAGCCCCACTCAGACAAGCGCTCCTTGTCCAAGATCCCTTCCAGGCGGCCCCGCTTCTCCTTCATTATGCATTCAAAAGCTGCCTGACCGGGGATCGCCGGATGATTGTTCGGCGCTTTCCCTTTGCCCTCCGTGACTCGGCCAGCCTCGAAGCCGAGGAGCGAAGCGTTCAGATTTCCCTCTCCCTTTCTGGGGAGTCTGTCGATGATGGACGTTTTCTGACCCCCGGGGGCAATGGCGAGGGGTCCTTGATCACCGAGCTGAGAACTGTAACCCTGACAGAAACTGGACCTCAACGAAAGGCCCTTTGATCTGGTTTATTAGGGACTGGGAAACAAAACTGACTCCTGCCCAGGGCCCAGTGAGAAGGAACGCATCCCTCAGAAAGCCCACAATGACCGCCCCGACCGAGGGAGGGAGGGGGGCGGGCGGGCG
>JANHFL010001953.1:25491-39815 GCA_032468155.1 Oxyrhabdium leporinum | reverse complement strand
TTTTTTGTTCCACACTTCCTTCCTTCCTTCCTTCCTTCCTTCCTTCCTTCCTTCCTTCCTTCCTTCCTTCCTTCCTTTCTTCTTTCCATCCTTTTATCCTTCCATTCTTTCTTTCTATTTTTCTGTTTGTATTTTTGCACTTTGGTTGACTTATATTCTCTTCATTAATGGTAGAATTATTTTTAAAAAATTATCAAACTATGACAGTGATTTTCAATAAAAATATAAAGATGGAGATTACTAGAGGAATTACATTCAGTCAATAAGAAGAACCCAGCATTTAACATTTGTGTAAATAGGTGTGTTTAAAGGCTTTTCAAGAAGCCAGGGAAATAATAGCATCAGATCAAGTGGGAGTGGATTCCAGAGACCCAGCCAAATAATTGCTGATGACTTCTTTTCATCCTAGCCATTGCTTGATCAAATTTCTTTTTATATAATACAGGGGAAAAAATCAATTTAGCCAACCCAACTTAGAATTTGAATGCAATAAACAACATTTCCACCTGGCCATCCTGCTAGAATAAATTATAACTCTCTTGCATCCAGAGTAGTTTGGAATCCTGTAGTTAATATCATGACATTTGCAGCAATATACAACATTTGTTGTCAGCTTTGCATCATTATACAAATTGCATCATTTATGCAACTTGCCTAATGATGTCATTACAGATATAATGTAAATTGATGCCAATAATATAGTTCCAGGAGAACAAGCATTTCAGAATAACAGATATTCCTTTCCCGCAAATAGTCTATTAATTATTTTACAATTATTTTACAATTACATTTTATTGTAATTATAAAAATTTAGAGAAAGAAGAAATGCTGAGAAACTTAAGCAGAGTCTCAACCATCTTGTCTGCATTATCTCTGTGTCTTTAAAATAGGAATTTAATACTCTTTGGGGTAAAATATAACACTGTGGTATAGCTTATATTAAATTTAAAAAATTCCCTTGCATGTCTCTGTTTTGGTTAAGCCATTAGTTAACAGTTTGCGAATATAAGTAAGATTTTTTTAAAGTATATAATCGAACTTCCTCTGAGATTAATCTGCTGGGATCTAAAAGACATTACATTTATATTTAAATACATGGGAGTGTCTGACTTGACAACTGTGCTTGTCTTTTTAAACTTGTCTCAAATTAAAATAAGATGAAGGATGGCAATATACGCGGAATATGTATTAGGGTAGAAATAGTTCCAGAAAAAAGGAATGTGTAGCCTGGAGTGGGAGAACTAAATCTAGCCAGCTAGTGTCCATCTGGTCTCTTTTTCAAGGAAGGGGAAAAGACACTGAAATGAATAAATTTAGGGAAACTGATTAATAAACAGCAATTGTAGAGTTCATCTTTCCTCCTTCTTCCAAACCCTGTCTTGGGGGAAAGTGGGAATGCTTTATCTTAAGGTTAGATTGCATTTCATAACACTATAAGTGTGGAAAAAACAGGAGTGGTATGGTGGCCTAGAGGTGGAGCTCTCGTCTCACAATCAGGGCACTATGAGTACGATCCTAGACAGAGGCAGATATTTCTCTCTCTGGGCACAATGAGAATATATCTGCTGAACAAAACTCTGCATTGGCGACAGGAAGGACATCCGGCCAGTAAACACTCAGCTCCATTCAGTTGCCCAGACTCCACCCCGCAAGGTATTATGGGGTCGTTAAACAATGATGATGATGAATACAGGTAGTCCTCGACTTACGACTACAATTGAGCCAAAATATCTATTGTTAAGTGAGACATTTGTTAAGTGAGTTGTGCATTTTACAACCTTTCTTGCTTAACAGCTGGATTTACTTAACAGCCGGGTTACTTACTTATCAGCTGCATGGATTCACTTAACAATTGTGAATCCATGCAGCTAAGTAAGTAACCCAGCTGTTAAGTGAATCCAGCTTCCCCATTGACTTTGCTTGTCAGAAGGTCGCCAAAGGTGATCACATGACCTTGGGACACAGCAATGGTCATAAATATGAACCAGTTGCCAAGCTTCTGAATTTTAATCAGATGATCATGGGGATCCTGCAATGGTCGTAACTGTGAAAAACGGTCATCAGTCCCTGGCATTTTTCAATGCCATTGTAACTTTGAGCATCACTAAATGAACTGTTGTAAGTCGAGGACTAACTGTACAGATTGGCAAACTATTTTTGTGTCATAGCTAAGAAAGCAGCATAAATGTGTCCATATAAGATCACCAGTTATTGAACTTGACTTGAAGGACACTTTGCTTTCTTACCAGCATAGAAAAAAGGGTCAAAACATTATGCTCTGAGGTGTGATTTTTGTCACTGCCACTAGACCCAGGTGAAGTAACCAAATAAAAAATACCTATTCCTGGCTGTGAAATGATTTCCTACTCCTGCTTTAAATGGATTTATTCTCAAAGAATCTAGCCCATACTAAGGAAAAAAAAGTCATAATGGCCTAATAAATTATTGAGGTTTTTTGACTTCATAAACAGAAAATGAGAGAAATGACTGCTGTCTTTGGGGAAACAAGGATTGAAGGTACCAAAGCATGCTGTCAAAAGTGTATTTCAATTTATACTTTCATTCAAATTATTTGCTTTGAGTGGCACCTTAGCTGATCTTGAAAAGCTAAGTGGAAATGTCAGGTACTTGAATGGAAAATCTTTTTAGGAAGCTCCCAGCTTCATTTCTTACTACTGTATTTTGGTCAAAATACATTGGTTTTTGTCTTGCTTCAGTTAAGCATTCCTTTGTATTCCTACAGTGTGCCAAGATATAATGTGGTTTGCTTGGTTTGAGTTTAGCATCTTATATGAATGCAATCAGTTATGACTACCATTAAACCTTGGTTAACCAAATGAGTGCAATGCTTGAATTGGAGCTAGGCAAGTTGTTACACTCTAGAAATTTGGACTGCATGTCACATATTCATATTAGCACATAGCTGGAGGTTTATTTAGAGAAACTCTGGTCCAACCCCTTCTTCAGTGTAAATCATGATCATCCAGTCTGTTTTGAAGACCTCTAAGGAAAGAGAATTCAGCATGTCCTAAGGCAGTTCATTCTACTGACAACTTGGTAGAGTCAAGAAATTCCCTTGATGGGGGATCCTTGGTGCTCTTTGAACTTGCTTGTTTTCTTGCAGATGTTTCATTAGCCTAACTAGGTAACATCATCAGTGCTAATAAGGAGTGCTGTTCCTTGTCAGTTTATATTCTGGTGTCTTGTCTGTCTGTGTGGGTGGAGGCAGCCTTAGAGATTCTTTGGTTGGGCTGTTTATTGGTGGCTCTTTGGCAGTTTCTTTATTTAGGTATTGCTTACTTGATTGTTGGTCTGAAAACCTTGGAGTTATGCTAATCTATGCTAATCTGGGTGCTGATTGCTGGGTGTAGAGTTGCTCAGGTCTTTTGCTCTTTTGGGTTGGTTGACAAAAGAGACAATCAGCCAGCCCAAAAGAGAAAAAGACTCCAGCACTTCTCCACCAGGAATCAGCACCCAAATTAGCATAGATTAAATTCAAGGTTAATTTCAGACCAACAATCAAGTAAGCAATACCCCAATCAAGAAAATGCCAAAGAGCCCAACCAAAGAATCTCTAAGGCTGCCTCCACCCACACAGACAGACAAGACACCAGAATATAAACTGACAGCAAACAGCACTCCTTATTACCTTAGCACTGATGACATTGCCTACTTAGGGTAATGAAAAGTCTGCAAGAAAACAAGCAAGGTCGGAGAGCACCAAGGAGCCCTCATTTCAATCCTGAGCTACAAATATTCTTTATTGTAGT
The DNA here is from genome assembly GCA_032468155.1 of Oxyrhabdium leporinum. NCBI lineage: Eukaryota > Metazoa > Chordata > Lepidosauria > Squamata > Cyclocoridae > Oxyrhabdium > Oxyrhabdium leporinum. Next base: position 36,045 of record JANHFL010001953.1, on the reverse strand, counting down.
TCCCTTGATGTTCAGCCTTACCCTCCTTCTAACATTGGTTGTGGCTTAGTAGAAAGTAAGCATACGCCTCCTTCTGTAAGGCAACCCTTCATATATATTTTAAGGCCGCCATCATACTTTCCACATACTTTTCTGTAGACTAAATATTTTCAGATGGTGTAGAGAGCCACAGAGATCACTATGCAGAGACAGTGATGGTTAGATAAACAAAAGCATAGTTAAGCCTGAGAAATGGTGAAAGGATGAAAAAAGAATATATGTGTTTCTTCCTAATTCACTGTAGTATGAGACGGAGGAGAAAATCATGATTTCAAGATTTTGTTACTAGAGCCTATATCATTGAAGGACAGTTCCAGGCAAGTTTATGGAGTCTGTTTCCTGATCTGGACTAGGAGCTGATGAAAATTGAAGTCCCAAATACTGAAGAATATCAGAGTGTCAAACCTTGGTGAGAATCCAGTCATTCTGATACTTGTTACATTACATTCTTTACAGCTTGTTTGATCTGTGAGCAATTGATTTGTCTTCCTTATTTGCCTGATTGATCCCAAGAAGAATTTCAAACATTATTTAAGTCAGATTTTCCCAGTGAAAAAACTATGGGTAGAAAACTGGAGAGTAGCTGTCTGAGTGAGGAGAACCTCTTCATATCCTAATGATGACTGCACAGGTTCATAATGACTAGTAATCCCCGACTAGTAATCCTACAAAGATAATTAATGTAGTACTAGTATTTTACCCTATTCTCCCAGAGTCGACTGCTATCTAAACCAGTAAATACATCACTCGTCTAAGAGCACATACTTGACTGAGTCATTATGTAGCAGTCTCAGTCTGCAGCATCACAGCTGCTTATCAAGAGAATATATTTACTTGTTCCTTAGATTTCTACCCCACCTTTCCTTCAGAAGCTCAAGATGGCTTAGAAAAAGGACTCTGAACATTTCATCCTCACATACCTTCCCTGGGAGATTAGGTTCCCATTCCCTTTCCCATTTGCATTCTATGCATACAAACAGGGTAATTCCACATTTGAAAAAAATGTCAAATATAGTTTACTCATTGATATGAACTCTACTTTCCCCAGTACTATATATTCAAGGAACCTAAGGAGGAGACCGGCTGGCTCAAAATCACCCAGCAAATTGCATGGACTTGAACCTGGGTCTTTCTTAGCTCTATAATCTGATACCTTAACCTCAAGGAGACACCGGCAAATTGAAAAATGGAGTGTAACCTGAGAATTAAATCCACTTTTCTTGTGGCTCAAAGTAAATGTGACCCCCGCTGATATCAGCATTCTGGTAATAGGATCCCACCAAGCCCGTCTTTCATGTTTAGGGTTTGCTTTAAGTGTAAGTGTTGGAATCATGCAGTCAGAGAGGAGGGGGGGGGGATTTCACATTCCCTTTCCCATTTGCATTCTATGCATACAAACAGGGTAATTCCACTTTTGAAAAAATGTCAAATATAGTTTACTCATTGATATGAAAATTTCATGAATTCTACTTTCCCCAGTACTACATATTCAAGGAACCTAATTACTGAAGCTATTTACATTCATGAGAGTTTCTCTGCATCCCAAAAGGACAGAAATGTTTCCCCCCAAAATGAAAATGTTGATTCTTTTTAAGAAGCCAGTGTGTGTTTGATCTCCTAAAAATGGGCTTCTCTCAGATATTGTCCTCTCCAATACCCAGGCTCTTTCCTTGCAAAACAATGCTGATTTGTTCACTCAGTGTGGTGAGTGGAGGTTAATGTTTTTGCTGTGAAATAAGTTCAATAAACCTGATTTTTCTGTACCAAAGTTCTGTACCAAGATACCCTCCTTTCCCTGCTTTGGATAGGGGAAAGAATTAAAAATAAAATGGCAAGTAGCTGCAAATGAATTACTTTCAGCATCATGTATGGTATTTAGTGCCATCTGGTACCACCAAATAGATTAACTCTATTAGAAGTGAAAGTTCAAAGTTATTATCCACTTTGTGAGATTTATCTATTTATTTTTCCTGCAGGGGCAACTAACAGTATTGCAACTGCTGATTTATTTGGGCCAACGAATAGGCTACTAAAGAGTTCTAGGACTATACATTCTTTTCTTTCTTTTTTTTGCCTTAGAGCCTAGATTAATATCTGGCCCCATCTTCAATATTTAGGCATGTATCTTTCCTATGTGAAATACATCCTCTCCTGGTTAATGCAATTTTATGCAAAACTGATTTTTCAGACCTTGGTTTTGTAACACCAGGGAAAAAGAGGGTGCAGTTAAAATGGGAAAGTGAAGAAATATCCTGGAAGAAGGCAATATTAAGCCACTCCCTTAATCATTGCCAAGGATCGTGAGAGTTGAACTTAACTCAGAGGAGACTTTAGCCTTACAATTCGTATTTGCTCACTTTAGCTTCATATGACTGCAGAGATGTGCCATGATGTATCTAGAACATTATGCAGTATGTGCATTACTTGAGATGGTCCTGAACATGTGATACAGAATGACTGCTTGCACTATGAGATACCATAGATTCAGTCTTGGATCAGGCAGGGGATGCAAGGGTAACCACCCCTATGTTGACAAAATAGGAAATACTTGTACGGTCATTCTTTATGCCTGAAGCATGAATTATTCAACATTCATCACACAATTTTCATAATTGTTCACCAATAAGAATCTCTGAAACAGATGCTTCCAGGTGAAGGTTTGATAAGAGAGAACTCCCTCTTGTGCAGTGTTTCAGACTGGCACACCTCTTTTTTTCAAGGATTCCCAGTAAAAGTCAAGTACAATAGACTGCACATTCTGAAACATCCTAGACTGTCTAGGTGAGGAAGTCTTAGCCCTTCTATAAGGGCATCTCCCTTCAGCACAGCTCTTGGAAAATGGAAAGGAAGGGGCTTCAACATCCAATCTTGAATCCAATGGGCAGCTGTAGAACAGCACAACCCTGCATGTAGGGAAGGTTGAGTAAGAAATTCCTTATTAAGCCATTGAAGCCAAATCACTAGATGTGCAGGAAGAACACAAGGGAAACAAAGTAAGGCAACAACCACAATCAAATAACTCCAAATAAAATAAACATTATTTATTTTTTATTTATTTATTTATTTTTACATTTATATACCGCCCCATTCCGAAGACTCAGGGCGGTTTACAGCTTATAAGAATACACATATAGTCCAAAAAGAAAAGGGAAAAGAGAGCAACAAAGATGCAATAATCAAACAATGGATGTTATGACAATAGGTGTGTCCCTACTAATAATGGTTCATGTTTGGATTGTTGGTTCCCTACATTATTCTCTAATTGTTCTTTTTCATAAGTCAGGAGGTAGAGAACTTGCTGAACTCTAATTCTAAGCTTCGCCCGGGATCAGTAGTTGTGAGGATTATTGGGAGTTGTATTTCAGCAATGTCTGTAGAAATAAAGATTGCTTAAGCATGATCTAAATCAGGGGTCCCTAACCCCTTGTCTGTGGCCCAGTACTGGTCTGTGGCCCATTGGGAAACAGGCTGTGCAAGCAGCAGATGAACGCATGAAACTCCATTTGTGCAAGTGGTAGGCGTGGATGTGAAACCATCCCCTTCCCTCCCCACACACATATAAACACACTGATGTGGCCAGTCCACAAAGCTGGAAAGGTTGGGGACCACTGATCTAAATTACTAAATGGCTGTCTTACAAGTAGCTGCTATTATCTCTAGACATTTCCAAGCTTCTCTCATGCTCCCAGTAGCAGCACTAAATCACTCTTTCCATACTCCTTTTCCAGAGTGTGGAATGAACATTATCACCATCTCAGGGGAACCTAATTCTGAGAAATGAATTTGTATTTAATGTAAATGGGCAACAGGTATAATGGATCAATTTCATCTCTTTGTCAGCCATTCTCCCACTGATGGTTCCGCTAATTGTCCTGTCCCACTAGCCAGACGAAACCAATTGGGCAGTGGTGGTCGAAGCAAGCTTTGATGTCTATAATAACTTCACTTAAGATATGAAATAAATATAGAACTCAGCTGAAATTAAGAGACCCTTTGAGAGCTGTTTGCAATGAAATTTCATTTTATGTATGCCAATTAGTGTACATTCAAAGTGACAATAAAGTTATTCTAAGTTTCAAACCATTCCTCAACTACAATTTAATATAAGGATGTGTACAAAATGTGGATTTCTCTAACTACAGTTGCTATGAAATTTTTAAATTTGTATTCATTGATTTATATTTACTTTATTCCTTTATAAGGAAAAAATCAATTGCCATCTAAGAGTATTTTATTTATGTCATCTATTTATTGCAGTTTAACCTTTATACATTGACATCTTTAAACTCATTTATGAGCTATCAATCGCAAATAATTCCTTTCAGGTAGTCCTCGACTTACAACTACAATTGGACTGGAACTTCTTTTGTTAAGCAATGCAGTTGTTAAGAGAGTCGCACCTGATTTTACAAACTTTTTTTGTCACAGTCATTAAGGAAATCCCAGGCCATTAAGCAAATCAGACTTCTCCCATTGGCTTTGCTTGTCAGAAGTCCACTGGAAAAGTTGTAAGAGATGATCATGTGACCCAGGACACTACAATCATCATAAATACGTGCTGGTTAACAAGTGCCCAAATATTGATCATGTGATGATGCTGTGACAGCTGTAAGTGTGAGGACCAGTCTTAAGTCACTTTTTTCAGCACCAACAGCAATCAAACAACTGGTTGTAAGTCAAGGACTATCTGAATAAAGAAACCATCATTTTAATCCCCTCATCTGGATCTTCCAGAATAGGAACATATATTTGCTTTTGTCTGCAAAGGTGGATAAAAGGAGACCACCCAAATTAAAGAGAAAGGAAAGTATAACTTTAAGGCAAAACCAAGTTCTAGGTTCAATCTTTGCTAATCTATTTTATTCGGTCTACCGTTTATTCATTTTTATCTTCAAAATGTAGCGCTTTCAACATCTATTTAGTTTTCATATTAAAAGATACAGTATATGGCAAATTAAACACACAATGTTTACTTACAGTTAAAGTAATTATCTTCCATGTTAATTAGGACGCTCACATAATATAGACTGTCATTCAAGAATAGTTGAGCTTGCTGAAGTGTCACTGATATTCAGTCCAAATGGAAATGTGTTTGTATTTACTCCATACTCTGATACTGTTACTATTAATTTCAGTGAAGATTGCATTGAGTTTCCTAGTTGGAAGATGTGTCTTTTCTAACAATCAGCACAACCTAAATGTTTTTCTTTCTCTCTTTTAAAACATGCTGTTTCTGTTGACAGCACACAGCTTCCTCCCTCCTACACAATTCTAAATAGGTTTATTGAGGCCTATTGCTCTTATAGTTTAGTATATATCGTAACATGAAAATATTTGCTTATGGCCAATTTTTCCTTGCTATCACCTCTTAACAAGTTAGTCACCCATTTTAAAAATCATTGGAATGAATGAATATATAACAGGGGTGTCAAACTCGATTTTATTGAGGCAGGGGTTGGCTTCAAAAACATCAGCAACAGGTTTGCTGCCCAGTTGCTGACTGGGCATAGCCATGGTGGGCGTGGCCTAGTCGGCCTCCTGCACCACGGGGGGTGGGGTGGGGCGTTTTTGCCTTCCCCGAGGTCCAGAGGTTTTCCTCAAGCCTCTGGGAGGGTGAAAACAGCCTCCCCCCGGGCTCCAGAAGCTCTCTGGACGCTGGAAACGGGCCCGCTTCAGCCTTTCCGAACTTCCAGGAGGCCCATTTTTCACCCTCCCCGAGCCTCCATGCATACCCTCCACTTACCTGCATCCACAACAGGCTGCTGGGAGACTCCTGGGAGGGGTGGGAGGGGCGGGGTGGCCAGGGCCAGCCAGGAGTTGTATTTGGGGGTTCAGCGATCTGCACAGAATCTTTGCTAAGGGTCCACCCAAACCCCTGCGAACCCAAGCAGCCCCCCCTGCACTGAGAGCTGCATTAGGACCTCGAGGGGCTGGGGTAGGTGTGGTCAGGGTGCGCATGGCCAGCTCGACCTCACTCATGTTGGGGGTGCCTGTGGCGCCTGAGCACTCTGCCAGTGAAAACGGGGTCCCGAGCTCCTTTTCCAGCTGCAACGGCCTCTGCCAAAGAAAATGGAGCTCCATTTTCTCTAGCAAAGGCATAACAGGTCGGTCCCTCGCTGTTTCCAGAGTGGCCCCAAGGGCCAGATCTAAGCACCCCGCAGGCCAGATCCAGCCCGTGGGCCTTGCATTTGACTCCCCTGATATATAAACATCTAATCAATTCCTGTATTTATGCTAAGTGTACAACTTCCTGGAGGTTTTGTTATTAAGAAAGCAGGTTTTGAACACAGATTTAGTATCTGGGAAAAGATATCAAGTTATTGAAAACTTATTTAATTTATTTAACCTTCATTGCATTCTGGGGATGTAAATTCCACAAGAGAAACATAGTGTGTACACAATGTTATAAATATGTATGGCGTATTTATATATGGCATAAATACACTGCATTCAGAAAGTATTCAGATCCCCTTCACTTTTGTCAATATTGTTATGCTGCAGACTGATTCTACAGTTGTTGAAATTCATTTTGTTCTCATTAATCTACACTCAGTACCCCATAATGGCAAAGTGAAAACAGAATTTTATAAATGTCTGTAAATTTATTAGAAAGAAAAAAACTGAACTATCACATTGGCATAAGTATTCAGATCCTTTCCAACAACACTTGAAATTTAGCTCAGGTGCCTCTCCTTTGTCTTGATCATTGCTGACATGCTTCTGCACCTTGATTGAACTGACCTCTGGCAAATTAAATTGATTGGACGTGATTTGGAAAGGCACACACCTCTCTAGAGAAGGACTCATAGCTGACAATGTATACTGTAGCAGAGCAAAAGCCACGAGGTCAAAGGAACTGCCTGCAGAGCTCAGAGACAGGATTATTGCACGGCACAGATCTGGAGAAGGCTACAATAACATTTCTGCTGCACTGAAGGTTCCTAAGACTACAGTGGCCTCCATAATTCTCAAATGGAAGAAGTTTGGCACAACCAGGACTCTTCCAAGAGCTGGTTGTCTAGTCAAACTGAGCAATTGGGGGAGAAGGGCCTTACTAAGAGAGGTGACCAAGAACCCGATGACCACTCTGACTGAGCTCCAGAGATCCTGTGTGAAGATGGGACAGAGTTCCAGAACAACCATCACTGCAGCCCTGCACTGATCTGGGCTTTATGGTAGATGGAAGGAAGCCAAATAGACGGAAGTCTTTTCTCAGTGCAAAACACAGGAAGGCCCACTTGGAGTTTGCAAAAAAGCACCTGAATGACTCTCAGACTGTGAGGAACACGATTCTCTGGTCTGATGAAACCAAGACTGAACTGTTTGGCCTCAATTCTAAATGTTATGTCTGGAGGAAACCAGGCACCACTCATCACCTGCCCAATATCATCCCAAGATATGGGATGAGCAAAGTACAGGGATATCCTCAATGAAAACCCGTTCCACAGCGCTCAGGACCTGAGATTGGGTCGAAGGTTCACTTTCCAACATGACAACGATCCCAAGCACACAGAAAAGACAACACCAGAGTGGTTTAAGGACAACTCTGTGAATGTCCTAGAGTGGCCCAGCCACAATCCTGACCTGAACCCTAATGAACATCTCTGAAAATGGACTTGAAAATGGCTGTCCACTGAAGATCACCATCCAACCTGACCAAGCTTAAGAGGATTTGCAAGGAAGAATGGCAGCAAATCCCCCAATCCAGGTGTGCAAAGGTTGTCGCGTCATACCCAAAAGGACTTGAGGCTGTAATTGCCAAAGATGTTTCAACAAGGTACTAAGTGAAGGGTCTGAATACTTATGCCAATGTGATATTTCATTTTTTTCTTTTTAATAAATGTACAGACATTTCTAAAATTCTGTTTTCAGTTTGTCATTATGGGGCACTTTGTGTAGAAAAAAAATTCAACAACTGTAGAATCAGGCTGCAGCATAACAAAATAGACAAAAGTGAAGGGGGGTATGAATACTTTCTTAATGCACTGTAAATTTCCATCAGTTGATGATGGTGCTAATTCCTCTGCAGCTTCATTTGACTTACTTAAAAAGAAATTTAACTTCAACTGACTTATTCACTGAGTTGACAGAATACATGTGATACACCATGATCACAAATGAGAAACTGACAAAGTAGTTCTCATGTAATCATGACATGTATACTGTGTTTCTAGATTACCACTGCAAATAGAATAATCTATTTTGTTGAACTTTCCAAGACTGTTATTTTTAAATATAAAAACTACTTAATATTTTACGAATGATCATGGCACAGCAGAAACTTATGTATCCCATGCTGACCTGTCATGATTCTTCTTGCACATTTCTGAACATTTCCCTTAAGTATTGCATCTCATATTCAGAAATTAAACAACTTTGCCATTTCAGCAGCTGATTTTTTTAAAAAAAACAAAAAAAAACAAAAAAACAAATTACTGTTTTCTAAAGCTTCTATTTGATACTGCATTTTCAGACACAAGTGATCAATGTTTTCAACTTAGCAGCAATTTAAGCCAGACAGATATTGAATCAACATTTCTACATGTAACATGTCTTTTAACAGAACTAGTCAATAAATGGCAAAGTATTAATGGCCGGTTGGAAAGACATCAAGGAAAGTCAAAACCGTATTGTCTGCTTAACTCTGTTGCTCAGAAAGGATGAAAATTACTTTTTAAAAAGAATACTTGACTATTAGAAGTTTGGTAAAGAATACTGAAGTCAGAACTAAAGCTAATTAGGGCCATCAGCTGCAATTTGTGTTAGAACTTTATTTTATTCTAGAATTAAAATACTAAGGACTGGCTTTGTATTATTTTTTACAAAACAAATATTTATACTTAGTTGCATAGCAAACAAGTGTATATTCCATACAATTATATAAAAGTTAAATGACAATTCTGCCGAAGATAAGCTCTTCTAGATAAATTCATGGTCTAATGATCACCATATATTTGCAAACTGAAGTAAATGACATGTTATATTTTATCAAACGATTAGCAGTTATATTACTGATACATGTGAAGTTTGATTCTGTTGAGTAATTTATCTTAAAATAAATGCCAGCAAATAATTATCCTTTTCAGTCTGGTCTTGAAGAATCAGTCTTCTGTATCTCCCTTTTCTATCTCTCCTCTGCCTTTTTCTAAGGGTATCTGTATGTATGTTGGAAGATATGAGAATATGTGGAGGGAGAGGGATTCTGAGCCTGTGGGTTTTGACTGCATCTTGTTAAATTGTTGCAAGGCACTTTGGGAGAAACCATTACCCCAAAAATATGATAAAATGCAGGAAATGGAGCATAATATGCTAAATATGACTGGTAAAGTATTCACTACAATTTTAACCCAACCTTTCTGCCTTTATGGCAATCCACAATGAAATACAAAACTGAAAAAAATAAAGCAAACACCCTTATCTTACCAGAGCTGTTGTGTGCAAGAAGCTGATTTGTAAGAAGGGTTGCTATACTTGGTCTCCCTAGAATTATTTTTCCTTCTGTTCACTTACAACTTATTCTTGGATAACAATCTCTGCAGCTTTCTTGGCAAGATTGTTCAGAAATGGTTTGTCACTGCTTGCTTTCCAGAGCTGAGTGTGTGTGACTGGGCCAAAGCTGCCTTTGTGCCTAAGGCAAGACTAGAACTCATGATCTCCTGATTTCTAGCCTGATGCTTTAACTACTACACCAAAATGGCTCTTCCACCTAGAATAGTTTGCAATATAAAAGTGGGCTGGGAGGGAGAAAAATTACCTAATATTTAGGTTTTAGCTACCGTAATGATTATGAAAACAAATTATGTCTCCTCTAAAATGACATAAACATATTGGTATCTCACATACTGTACATTCCTTTTGTAGCATGAGCAACCCTGGCTTTAATTCATCACAGTTCCAAGCCAAATATCAAATTATCAGGAATGCTGCTCTGAGACATGTTTTTTTTTTCCTGATCCTTGAAACACACCGAATTGTATTTTTTTCCTCTTTCAGCAGCATTTGATTTAAATGCTAAACGTTAATTCTAAATGAATATTCCCCAACTAGGAATTCTGGAAATGTGTATATATTATTCCAGCTGCTCCTAAGTTACAGGAACACAGTCCATAAACTATGCAGCTTCCATTTTTCCTTTACAATTCTTCTTCTACAACAAGCAGAATCTAACAAACGTTAACTCTTTCATGGCTGTTCAATTGCAAATTTAACGGTAGGAAAAGGTTAAACAATAGAATGTAAGATCATGCTTAGAGGTAGGTACAAGGTACTAATTCTTATAATTGGGAAGGAACCATTTGTTTAAATTTTAGTTATTTTATGCTCAGATGACTCCTCGTGTTATTTCCCCCTCCCCTTTATTTCCTACTATTTCCTTCAACTACTTAGCTATCCTTAAGGGAGAGCTCCACTGAATGTCAGAAATTAAGCAGGGTTGTATCTTGATAGAGCCTAGGTGGCGCAGTGGTTAGAGTGTTGAACTGCAGGCCACTTCTGCTGATTCAATCTAGCGGTTCA